>LTAE01008318.1:0-20797 GCA_001647135.1 Pontederia paniculata | reverse complement strand
AAGAATAAAATACTAAAATGATAAATAAACCTATACTAAATGCTTAAAAATGACATGAAATAGATGCGTGCAACATGTATATTTTTGCTCGCATCACAAACTAAAAAAAATATATGAAATGCGATGTTATTATTTGATATAATATCACATTAAATTTATTTTCTTATTTAAATGAGTAAATGATAATATTAATAATTATTAGTAGTATTTTAAAGCAACTTTATATTATTAATTAATTTAGTAATCATATAAAATAAATAATAATTTATTATAATAATTATTTTTTTTTATTTTAAAATATTTTTTTACAAAAATAAAATTATCCTTACTTTTAAAAATTTATCCATATACTTATTGAACTAAAATATCTAATCAATTTTTTAATTCTTCATCATTATATATTTTTATTCAAATATTAAATTAAAATTTATTTATTTAATCAATTAGTTGTCGTGAACTAATAAGAGTATAAATTTAAATTTTTTCATCCAAACCACATCTGTATGAACTTGATTATGGCATTATATGAAAATGATCAATAACTTTTCACTTTTATTATTAAATAATCTGATGATGATCATATTTAAATTTTTTTAATTCATTTTTATGTCCGTAAATAAGTGGATAATATCATCGGTTAAGCTATAACAAATGGACGCCCTCAGAAAATATCTTAATTCTTAAGGCTAAAAATAATAGTGCTACACTTGAAATTAGTGCGAGGCCCTTACTTGGCATGTTATTATGCTCTCGCATTGTCAATTTAAATGCTTTTATTTAATTGACGATGCAACATTTAAATGCCTTTGTTTATTTACTTTTATGAAAATTTAATGTTAGGCAAATTTTCCAAAAATATCTTGAGAGCATTTATATGCATATATATTTAATTCACAAAAAAATTGTAAATTCAAAGCATAGACAAGTTTTTATCTTTTTTCTTCAAAATTTTGACATAATAAATTTTTTTATTAATTTTCAAGCCCCTTTGTAAATTGATAAGAAGAAATAAAATTTTGAGATGGGAGTTGGTTGGTGAAAAAGCTAAAAAAGTAAAAATAGTTGTTATGGTAGTGATAACTGATAACAAGTCGTTGGTCAACGGATAGAATCCACCTGCAATCCAACTCCGATACGATTTTGTTTATTTTAAAAAGAAGAAAATTTTAGAGACCAAAACAAAATAAAAGATAAATGAGTTCGATTAGATTCCGTTTTCGCCTCGTGGGACGAGCCGCCCGAAGGCTCGGATCCGAACCAAATTCCCCAGCGGGCCCCGCGATCGCGAGCGGCTCTCGCGTGCCGCGTAGGTCATCCCACGCCTACGTGGCACCCGACAAATTAGTCCTCGCTGTCACAGCACCACCTCCGTGGGCTCCACCACCACCGTAAAAGAAAAAAAATTAATCGTGTAAATTAAATTGCTCTACAAACCCCCCAAAAAGGAGCCCTATAAGAAATAAAAAAGACATTTAAGTTATTTAATATTTAAATAGATCAGGTTAACATGTCGCTTGGCCCCCACGTGGCTTCCTAAACCCCTCCAATTAGCCGCGTCTATAAAAGCTCGCTGCTCTGCGCTCTGGACGCGAGCAGATGCGAGCGAGCGAGCGGCGAGAGGAGGAGAAAGAGCGGTAGGGAGGCGGCGGTCGCGAGCGAAGAGTAGGAGGTGGCGGCGGCGTGCGCGCGTGACTCTTCCACACCCCCTCCTGTTCTCGCCCCCTTTCCCATCTAACCCACTTCGTCTTCCCGTCCTTCCTGTCCCTGCGACCCCCCTCGAAGCCTCGAGGAAGGAGCGAGCGAGCAGGGGGAGATCGTTGGCCTCGCGTTTCCGCTCTTCTGATTTGGTTGGTAGATCCGCTTTGGTTCTCCGCGGTAGGTGTGTGCGTGGGTGAAAGCCAGCGAGTTCGTGGTGTGGTAGGTGGCGTAGCCGAAGGAGTTAGAATAGATCTGTGTGCAGTTGTCGTCGTTCTAGGAATCTACAGGTAAAAAAATAAAGAATTCGATATTGAGATCCGTGAGAGATTCGTCCTTCTTTCTTATTTTCTTTGTTTTTAATCGGACACTTTTCGACTTTTCTGAATGGTGCTTTCTGGATTTGATACAGTAAGAGCTCATTGTTGAATCCGTTATTTATCTGCAAAAAAATATTATCTTGGTTGTAGATTGTGGATTTTGCCGATCGTTCGGCTAAGTTTTTTTTTCTTTTGGGGTCTCTGAGGCTAAAGTTTGTTCCTTTATCCTATTTTGCAGCAGAAATCCAAGGAAAGGACCAGTCTTGAACGATTCCTCTGCGCAAAAAAAGTCGTCTCCACTGTTCGACCAATCTATTAATCTGAAGATTTGCAAATCTGCATCCATTTTGGTGGATCTCTTAAAGGACCTCGTTATTTTTCCGAAAGCTCTGACGCAGAAGCAAAAAATTGGTGTATTATTCCTTCCGCTTGTTGTAATCTAGAGCAGTTCGTCGATGGCCGGTACCACAGTCCCGGGATCGGCAATTAAGCTCCGAAACGAATCGGTGGCTCTTCCTTCCATTGTGAACCAAAAGCGGAATGTCTGTCGCGGCAACAGGGCCGTGTGGTTCTCTGCACCGAGGCGGTCGCAAAGGTCGTCTCTGCAGAGCCGTTTCCTAGGTAACAAAATCCATGCTTGCGAGCGCGTCCAGCTTTGGAGGTCCGATGGACCAGGGCGTTCGCCAAGGCTTAGGGTGGTCTCTCCCTCCATGTCCCTATCTCAAGTGCCTGAGAAGCCGTTGGGTCTCTATGATCCTTCCCATGATAAGGATTCTTGTGGCGTCGGATTCATTGCCGAACTCTCTGGAGAGTATAACCGGAGAACAGTAAGTCTTCAAAAACAACAACGCTTGCTTTAGTTTGCTTCAAACAATTATCGATCGTGTTTTATGTGTTTCTGATGAATTATACAGGTTTCCGAGGCGTTGGAAATGCTGGTTAGAATGACACATCGCGGTGCTTGTGGCTGTGAGACTAATACTGGAGATGGAGCTGGTATCCTCGTAGCTTTGCCCCATGGCTTTTTCAAAGAGGTATCTGTATCTTTGCTCTTTGATTCTGCAGTGTTTGCTGGTTATTTGCTTTCTTTAACTTTGAACTTTTTGCATGCTGATGCCTATGTTCTGTATTAAATCCTAGGTTGTTTGGCTAATGTTTGAACATTTTAGGTTCCTATGTTTCTGATTTTGAATTCATGTATGTTTATTTTCTGTTCTGAATTTCTTTCAGGTAACTAAGGATGTGGGATTTGAATTGCCACCACCTGGTCAATATGCTGTTGGCATGTTCTACTTGCCAACTGATGAAAGCCGTAGGAATGAGAGCAAAACTGTATTTGCTAAGGTAATTGTGGTTTTTACCAATACTCGTTTTTTAATCTTTTGATCCGCCGTGTATGTCAGGTCATTCATTGTTTGCCTACTCTAATGATTTTGTTGATTTCATTTATGCTTTAACTGATCTTCAAGTTCATGTTAAATTGATTTTATGTTCCTTTTTTCTAGATTAGCATCTTGTTGGAATGGTAATGGATATTGTTGATGAAATACGAATTTATGTTTGTAATATTTCATGATTTCATTTTCTAATCTATTTGTTTTTTTTAACTTTATAACATCTTTGTTTCTTTTGATTTTAAATGTTTTTCATGCTGAATCATTTTGTATTCCTTAGACATTCTAAAATGTTCATTTTGTATATATCCAGGTTGCAGAATCACTGGGACATGTTGTACTTGGATGGCGCAGGGTACCCACAGATAATTCTGATCTAGGTGAATCTGCTCGGCAAACAGAGCCAATTATCGAGCAAGTTTTCCTTACTAAAAGTCCAAGGTCAAATGCTGATATTGAGCAACAGGTCCGTGTTTACTTATCCTTCTTTGCCTTTATGAATAAAGTCTTATTTCTATAATTTTTGCTTCCAATCTGTGAAGAGTGCCTAACTTTAACATCTGAATACATATAGATGTATATACTACGGAGGGTATCAATGGTGGCTATCCGAGCTGCTTTGAATATGCAACATGGTGGAGCAAAGGACTTCTATATATGCTCACTGTCATCCAGGTTATACTTCGTGTCTTGTACTGCTTTTCCTCGAGTATGGAACCAATAGTTGCATTCCTAGCTCACAACATATGATCCTTGGAATTACTTGCTTAATTTAGAAGAAATATACTCTTTTATTAGTTTATAATTCTTCCTGTTAGCTTTATTTTATATTTGTTTGTCTAGGACCTGGTTATGACTTAGTTACTTTTGCAGGACTATTGTTTATAAAGGTCAGCTAAAGCCTATTCAGCTGAAGGAATACTATTATGCTGATCTTGGAGATGAAAAGTTTACGAGTTACATGGCTCTGGTAAATATAACCTTAATGTTATTTTCTTTGCACAAACTATGCCTATAGCTGGCTGCTTGGGGGGAAGGGGGGGGGGGAGATCTTGGTAGAGGAGCATGTTTAAGGTGTAAAGAGGTTCTGAGGCATCATACTCTAGATTATATCTCATGTTTGCACTGAGTACTATTTACATTTGGTACTTGATGCCTTCGGCGAGGTGGGCAAAAATCTATAGTTGACAATGCAGTAAATGTGTTGCAGTTCTCCCCATGGTCAGTGGGATGAGATTCCAATTTGGAAGTTGAAAAGGAAATAATATGTGGTGAAGGTAGACTAGGGTTTCTCTGTTATTTTGTATTGGCATAGAAATTGGCTTTGATGTTATTTTTTCCTTTGATTGTTTTATGCAACTTATACAAGACATGTGTTACGAAAATTCAATTTCCAGGAGGGCAATAGTTGAAGTTCTGATGATTCATCTTCAATTTGCAGGTGCACTCTCGCTTCTCTACGAACACCTTTCCTAGTTGGGATCGTTCACAACCTATGCGTATTCTGGGTCATAATGGAGAAATCAACACTTTGCGTGGAAATGTAAATTGGTAATGATCCTCTGGCTGAGTGGATGCAACTTGCACTGTTCAAATACAAGTTTATTTGTTGATCTTGTATGCCCTTTTATGCAACAGGATGAAGGCACGGGAGGGACTTCTGAAGTGCAAGGAATTAGGCTTATCAAAGAATGAGATGAAGAAACTTCTTCCCATTGTTGATGTCAGTTCCTCAGATTCAGGTGTGATTTCTTTTTTTTTTCACTCATATTCATTCATATATGTTTGATCCCTTGAGATGTTTTCTTCCACATAAAACAAACCTGTAGTTTTGCAACACTTACTGAGAATATTGAGACTTACAGTTTCCTTTCATATTCAGGGGCATTTGATGGCGTTCTAGAACTTTTGGTTCGTGCTGGAAGGAGCCTACCAGAAGCAATTATCATGATGATACCTGAGGCATGGCAGAATGACAAAAACATGGATCCTGATAGGAAAGCTATGTATGAATATTTCTCTGCTCTTATGGAGCCCTGGGATGGACCTGCTCTTATTTCATGTGAGATTCTATCTAACTCTTACTGGTTACAGCCTTCTTTCTTATATTGTTCTGAAATTACTGCATACTGATTTGCATGCAGTTACGGATGGTCGCTATCTTGGTGCGACACTTGATCGTAATGGGTTGAGACCTGGTCGTTTCTATATTACCCACAGTGGCCGAGTTATAATGGCAAGTGAAGTAGGAGTTGTAGACATTCCACCTGCAGATGTGTCGAGGAAAGGAAGGCTTAATCCTGGCATGATGTTGTTAGTTGATTTCGAGAATCATGTTGTTGTTGATGACGAGGAACTGAAAAAGCAGTTCTCAAAAGCTAGGCCATATGGGGAGTGGCTTGAGAAACAGAAGATTTCTCTTGAAGATATCGTTGGTTCTGTTCCTAAGAGTGTCACAATACCTCCCATATCTGGGACAGTCTCAGTAAGTTGATGTGTCACCAACTCCCAAAGGAGTTGATGTCTACCATCAAAAGAATTGTCTTTTCTTTTCTTTTTGTCCCTTCAGAGAGGGAACTGAAAGCTTCGTTTTCATTGTTTAGGCTGAAAATCATGATGTCAACATGGAAAATATGGGAATTCGTGGACTTCTTTCTCCACTCAAGGCCTTTGGGTAAATTGTTGCACCCCAATACTACCTTGATTTACTTTGGTCACAATTTTGTCACTTATTGATCTATCCTGAAACTTCATATCTGCAGCTATACAATGGAAGCATTGGAGATGCTGTTGCTACCAATGGCAAAAGATGCCACTGAAGCTCTTGGTTCAATGGGGAATGACGCTCCGTTGGCTGTGATGTCAAATAGGGAGAAACTTACTTTTGAATATTTTAAGCAGATGTTTGCTCAGGTGACAAATCCTCCAATTGATCCTATTCGGGAGAAAATAGTTACATCTATGGAGTGCATGATTGGTCCAGAGGGAGATCTTACTGAAACTACAGAAGATCAGTGCCATCGCCTTTCGCTGAAAGGACCTCTTCTTTCTATTGAGGAAATGGAAGCTGTCAAAAAGATGAATTATAGGGGTTGGCGGAGCAAAGTTCTTGACATAACATATTCCAAAAAATTAGGTCGAGAAGGTTTAGAGCTGACCTTGGACAGGATTTGCCGTGAAGCTCGTGCTGCTATTTGTGAGGGTTATACAACTCTTGTTTTGTCTGATCGAGGTGAGGGTTCGTGAAATTTAACATAATTCTTTGAGATCCTTTTGTGGTTGTTATAAAATGAGTCCTGAATTTACCTAACAGTTTAAGCATATTGTTTGCTTATTATGTATTAGCTTCTTTTGGTGCCATTGTCATTTGTGGGTTTCATGCTCGGACTATCTGAGCTTAGTGTTGTTCACAGCTTGCATGTAGTTAGATATGCATTATGTATTTATAAGTCACTAAGACTAATTATCACTTTGATGTAGGTTTTTCATCGGAGCGTGTTGCTGTAAGTTCACTGTTGGCAGTTGGTGCAGTTCATCAGCATCTTGTCTCAACACTTGAGAGAACACGCATAGGATTAATGGTTGAATCTGCTGAGCCTCGTGAAGTGCATCACTTTTGCACACTTGTTGGATTTGGTGCTGATGCCATCTGTCCATATTTGGCCATAGAAACAATTTGGCGACTTCAGGTTGATGGAAAGATACCTCCTAAGGATGATGGTAATTTTCATTCCAGAGAGGAACTTGTCAAAAGATACTTCAAAGCCAGTAATTATGGAATGATGAAAGTTCTTGCCAAGATGGGAATCTCCACTCTTGCATCATACAAAGGTGCACAGATTTTTGAAGCTCTAGGCCTTTCCTCTGAGGTAATTGAAAAATGCTTTAAAGGAACACCAAGCAGGGTTGAGGGTGCAACGTTTGAAATGCTTGCTGGGGATTCACTTCGTCTTCATGAACTGGCGTTTCCAAGCAGAAGTTTACCTCCTGGAAGTGCAGAATCAGTAGCACTGCCTAATCCTGGTGATTACCACTGGAGAAAAGGGGGTGAAGTACACCTTAATGATCCTCTTGCGATTGCCAAGTTGCAAGAAGCAGCTAGGACAAATAGTGTGGCCGCATACAAGGAGTACTCTAGAAGAATACAGGAATTGAATAAGACTTGCAACTTGCGTGGTATACTGAAGTTCAAAGATGTAGGTGAAAAGATTACCTTAGATGAAGTGGAACCTGCTAGTGAGATTGTGAAACGCTTCTGCACTGGTGCTATGAGTTATGGTTCAATATCACTTGAAGCACATACCACTCTAGCTATGGCAATGAATAAACTTGGAGGCAAATCAAACACCGGTATGTCTTCTTATGGAGGTCCTTGAGTTTATCCATGCATCTAGCAAAAGAGTACATATTATGAACATGTCGTCGAAGATGGTTCTTGTCTCCATTCGATTATAGCTTATCCTACTTTAACTTGTTTGGACATGACTTAGTTTGCGTTAAATGTATTTGTCATAGCTATAAACTGGGTGCATGTTGTCGTTTTAGTGTTTCACTCATATTTCAATTCTTGAAGGTGAGGGAGGAGAGCAACCTTCTCGTATGGAGCGTCTTCCAGATGGTTCAAACAACCCGAAAAGGAGTGCAATTAAGCAAGTTGCCAGTGGAAGGTTTGGAGTTACCAGTTACTACCTCACAAATGCTGATGAACTCCAGATAAAAATGGCTCAGGTAATATTTTTTGAACGTGTCAAATCTTTCTGGTTTATTACATCTGGTTCGAATGCTGTACCATGGGGATCACTACTATTTTTGCTCCTCTCTTCGTATTGGAACATAAGTTCCTATGTTTTATCGATGTGTGTTCATGGACAGATGTTGCTGAGTCTACAAAGCACTAGTGTGTCTTTGTATCTCTAAGTGATGAATACCTTTGCAATTTGGTGAGGTATCTTTTTCTGGAATTTATTTGTCTTGTCCTGTGCATATTTATAATTATTATTTGTGTCTCAATGTCCAGGGTGCAAAGCCTGGTGAAGGAGGCGAACTTCCTGGTCATAAGGTTATTGGTGATATTGCTGTCACTCGAAATTCCACTGCTGGTGTGGGTCTTATCAGTCCTCCTCCCCATCATGACATTTATTCAATAGAAGATCTTGCCCAACTAATCCATGATCTTAAGGTATTGATTTTGGAAATGACTGGTTTCTCTCCTTTTCCTTTTCTATCAATCCATAAGCTTGCATTTGCTATAGTAGATCTTTACTTTTCATGGTACCTTGTAAAAGGTAGTATTTTTATGCATCAGTTTACATGTTTGGGGTCTTATGTACTAGTACACCATCTTTCAGATAGCAGCGATGAAATAGAATGTGATATTTCCTTGTCAATAATCGACTCTTTTCATTTGCAGAACTCGAACCCAGGGGCTAGAATTAGTGTTAAACTTGTCTCAGAGGCTGGTGTAGGTGTAGTTGCTAGTGGAGTTGTAAAAGGGCATGCTGATCATGTTTTGATATCTGGCCATGATGGAGGCACAGGAGCCTCCCGCTGGACCGGTATTAAGAATGCAGGGCTTCCCTGGGAGCTTGGCTTGGCAGAGACACACCAAACTTTAGTTGCGAATAACCTTCGTGGTCGAACAGTACTGCAAACTGATGGCCAGTTGAAAACAGGAAGAGATGTTGCAATAGCTGCTTTACTTGGCGCAGAAGAGTTTGGTTTCAGCACTGCTCCTCTCATAACTCTTGGTTGCATTATGATGCGGAAATGCCATAAGAACACTTGTCCAGTTGGCATCGCCACTCAAGATCCCGTGCTCCGTGAAAAATTTGCTGGTGAGCCTGAACATGTTATTAACTTTTTCTTTATGCTAGCAGAGGAAGTTCGTGAGATAATGGCTCAACTTGGTTTTCGAACGCTTAGAGAAATGGTTGGTCGTGCTGACATGCTCCAGGTTGATGAAGAAGTAGTTAGGGGCAATGAGAAGCTTGAAAACATTGACTTATCATTATTGCTCAGACCTGCTGCTGATATCCGACCAGGAGCTGCTCAATATTGTGTTGAGAAACAGGATCACGGTCTAGACATGGCATTAGACAAGGAACTTGTCTCCTTGTCAAGTGTTGCGCTAGATAAAAAACTTCCTGTTTATATTGAGATGCCAATTAAGAATGTGAATCGTGCTGTTGGTACCATGCTTAGCCATGAGGTCACAAAACGTTATGGCATCAATGGATTGCCTTCAGATTCCATCCATATTAAGCTATATGGAAGTGCTGGTCAAAGTCTTGGGGCTTTTCTCTGCCCTGGAATAACCCTTGAGCTTGATGGCGACAGTAATGACTATGTTGGCAAAGGATTGTCTGGGGGCAGAATTATAGTGTATCCTCCTAGGGAAAGTCAATTTGATCCAAAAGAAAACATCGTAATTGGTAATGTGGCTCTTTATGGTGCCACAACCGGGGAGGCTTACTTTAATGGAATGGCAGCAGAAAGGTTTTGTGTCCGCAATTCGGGTGCTAGAGCAGTTGTAGAAGGTGTTGGGGATCATGGATGTGAGTACATGACAGGTGGTACTGTTGTTATACTTGGTAAAACTGGGAGGAATTTTGCTGCTGGTATGAGTGGTGGTGTGGCATATGTTCTCGATGTCGATGGGATGTTCCATACTCGATGCAACCATGAGTTAGTAGATCTTGAAAAGGTCGAAGATGAAGAAGATATTACAACGTTGAGGATGATGATACAACAACATCAGCGCCATACTGGCAGTTCATTAGCAAGGGAAGTGCTTTCTGAATTTGACAGTCTACTGCCAAAGTTTGTGAAAGTATTTCCACGAGACTACAAGAGGGTTCTTCTGAATTTAAAGGCTGAGCAAGCTGCATTAGATGCTGAGGCTCAAGAAGAAAAGGAGCTCATGGAGAAAGATGCATTTGAAGAACTTAAGAAGTTGGCCGCAAAAAATACAAAGGTGATTCTTCAAGGAACGACTCTTCTTTTGTCTGACCTTGTTTTTAATTGCATAGTTTTCATTTGCTTCCATTGTTCTTTTAGTGTATTTTAATTTTATGGTTCTATTATCCTGTGTATTTCCATCTGATTTTTTCTGATTGCAAATTGCACTTTTTTTTTGTGGAAAATATTGCAAATCACTCTGTAGCTAGGATCACAATTGTCTAGTCTTTGAACACTGTTTACTTTTGTTGTTTTCTTGTCTATGATTTTGTTCTCTCTTCATAGTGATCACACATTATTTGGAGCTTACGAATTTGCTTCTGAGAGCTTATTTGTGTTTCTTCTTTAACATTATTGTCATAAGTTTTTTACTTGCATATCCTAGAGCTAATATGAATTTTTGCATCATCAGAAAGTGGAAGAAGAGCAAACTATAACGAGGCCAACACAGGTTGATAATGCTGTCAAGCACCGAGGTTTTATTGCCTATGAACGTCAGAGCATTTCATATAGGGATCCTAATGAGCGAATTAACGACTGGAAAGAAGTTGCTTTAGAGTCAAAGCCTGGACCACTGCTAAAAACTCAGTCCGCCCGTTGCATGGACTGTGGGACTCCATTCTGTCATCAGGTAATAGACAATATGACCTTTGCTAAAGGTCATATTTATTTATCAATGCCATTTGGTAGAAAATTTTGGGTTGTCGTAGGTGGTAAGACAAAACTGGTTCTCTTTACAGCTCATTTTTTTATAGATATGGACCATATGGTAGATGAATTGTTTGCTTAAACCCAATTGGTTGTTGTTGTGTTTTAAACTTCATTTTCCTTTCGACTTTTGGGTTTCATTTTAAAAGAATTTCACATTTCGATATCTAGTTGTTTAATTAATTAATTTTTATTTTTACCTCATATATTAAATGTTTTTCTTACTTTCCATATTTATCTGGCTATCAATATTTTCTTATGTTTTTCTTATGTTCATATGCAGGAAAACTCTGGGTGTCCTCTTGGAAATAAGATACCAGAATTTAATGAACTTGTCCATCAGAATAGGTGGCGTGAAGCTTTGGACCGACTTCTTGAGACAAATAATTTTCCAGAATTTACTGGTCGTGTATGTCCTGCTCCTTGTGAGGGGTCGTGTGTTCTTGGAATCATTGAGAACCCTGTATCCATTAAAAGCATAGAGTGTACCATCATAGATAAGGCATTTGAAGAAGGATGGATGGTGCCACGACCTCCACTAAAAAGAACTGGGTAAAATATCTACAAGAAATATAACTATTTCGTTTAAAATTAGTTTTTGCGTGTTTCTCTTATCTTCCTCTTGTTCCCGTAGATATTAGGTTGTTATCTTCAGATATTAATATTAATACCTACCCCTCGTCGAATATGCTACCTTTCTACAGTTATTGTTTCTGGTAAGGATTTAAGGAAATGTGAAATCCATTGATGTGATTGTAACTAATATTTTGACATCCATGCAGGAAAAAGATTGCCATTGTTGGTAGTGGGCCAGCTGGTTTAGCTGCTGCTGATCAGCTAAATAAAATGGGTCACGTGGTCACTGTTTACGAGCGAGCTGATCGCGTTGGGGGTTTAATGATGTATGGTGTTCCCAATATGAAGGCAGACAAGGTTGATGTTGTTCAACGCCGCGTAGATCTCATGAGTGAAGAAGGTGTTAAATTTGTTGTGAATGCTAATGTTGGAGTGGATCCTTTGTTCTCGCTTGAGCATCTCCGTGCAGAGAATGATGCATTAATTTTGGCTTGCGGAGCTACGAAGCCCAGGTAATTGGATATAATATATTTTATATCATCATTTCCTTTTAGTTTTATTTTTTTATCACCAGCGCTAAAGAAATGCTAACAAGAATTTTGCTAACCCGTCACTCCAGCTTTTTACAATAGTGTTTTTCAGTTGCAAGTACAGCATCATGCTGCACAGATTATTGGTCATGTGCACATGACTTAACTGTCTGTAAATGGTGTATACTTCACTATGATATGATGTATACTCGTTGGCCTCTACATTAACTTGTTACTATATTATGTTTCTTTTTCCATCAGACTCATTGAGAATCCTTGTTCTTGTGCAGGGATCTTCCTGTTCCTGGGAGGGAGCTTTCTGGTATCCACTTTGCTATGGAATTTCTGCATGCGAATACCAAAAGCTTGCTTGATAGCGATCTTCAAGATGGCAAATACATATCAGCCAAAGGGAAGAAGGTTGTTGTGATAGGTGGTGGAGACACGGGAACCGATTGTATTGGGACATCCATACGACATGGTTGCACCAACATCATAAATCTAGAGCTCCTCCCAGAGCCACCTCAAAAGAGAGCGCCAGGCAATCCTTGGCCCCAGGTTCATCTCAGAATTCCCTCTTCTTGAGCTCAAACCTAAACCTTTCTATTAATGTCGTTGGCCACTTTTCTATTATAATTTATTTAGATTATCGTGGAGTTTGTTAATCTATGTAATGCGTATGTATGTGTTTCTTATCTGGGTTGTTTTGATACAGTGGCCCCGTATTTTCCGTGTGGATTATGGTCATCAAGAAGCATCAACCAAGTTTGGCAAAGATCCAAGATCATATGAGGTGTTGACAAAGCGATTTTTGGGGGATGAAAATGGAGTAGTGAAAGGGCTCGAGTTAGTACGTGTTCGCTGGGCGAAGGACAGTAGTGGGAGATTTCAATTCGAGGAAATCAAGGGTTCAGAAGAGATTATTGAGGCTGATCTGGTTCTCTTAGCTATGGGCTTCCTTGGTCCAGAATCCGTAAGTTATCCATATATGATTTGACTTCCTCCACATATTCTTAGCTGTTTTTCAATGTCAACCATTTACAAAAATTTTTGCATTGAATTTCTTGTTTTAAAAACTTTTTTAATTGTTCCAGACAATCGCGGACAAGCTGGGTTTGGATCGCGACAACAGGTCGAACTTCAAGGCAGATTATGGTCATTTTGCCACTAATGTCGAAGGTATCTTTGCAGCTGGAGACTGCAGGCGCGGCCAGTCGCTGGTTGTTTGGGCTATCAATGAGGGCAGGCAAGCAGCCGCACAAGTTGACAAGTACCTAACGAGGGACATTGAAACTCCAAAGATAGATAAACCTGGCTCTAATGAGGATAGAGCCCAGAAGGAGGTGGCTGTCTAAAGATAACTTAAGCTCTAAGGGCAAGATTCCTGGAACTTAGCAAAGAGCACTGATCGCTATCAAGTTCCCTGGAGCCCCCTGAACCAAGTTAACCTTTCGGCGGGGATAAGTTCTTCAGGAGCAGATAGAAGGTCAGGTGTCTGTGCTTTCTTGTTGTGCAGATTTTGAAGTCTCAGATGTGTGCTTTCGTTAGGCCTTTCTTTGTTTGCCATTTCTTTTTTCATGTGGCCATTTTTTGGTTGCACAAATAATGTACAGTTGGATTCTCTAAATTGGGTTTTGCCTTCGAGGATCCTCCTCGAACGTGGCAAGGCCTTTTGGAACTTTTTCTTTATAAATTCTTCTCTTCTGTTTTTGGTGGCTATAAGATATAATGTGAAAGCCTCTGAACCCAGATTTCGCTCAAGATTGAGCGGATTTGGTTATCCTGATCCTAAGTTGAGAATTATGGAGTATGATAGATGATATATTGTATATTGTAATAATCTTTTGATAGTTTCTCTCAGTGAAGCTAATAGACCACCTCGCAAATATTGGTCGATCTGCGGAAATAAACATTTTTGGGCAAGAGTGTCCCTTCAGGGCCTCTCTGATATTTTGTATTCGAACGTGTTTTAGTCTCTTAAATACTAGGTAAATACATTTTTCTTTTTTAAAAAAAAATGGAGGAGAAATCATTCGGACGCCAACTTTTACATTGAAACAAAAATGAGTATTTCTTCTAATGGAGATTGTGATGAAGTGGTAAATTGTTCTTTCCCTTTTAAGTAGGTTTGAAGTTCGAGTATTTGTGAAGTAAAAAATTTTCGTTGAGAGTCTCACTCGTTAGAGTTATGCACGCGATTAAAGACGACACCAGATTAATCGAGATTGAAGTGAACCAGATCTAACCTGTGGATAGTGCACTCTCTATATAGTGTCATTCGTCATCGCTTTTCGGATAAAAAAATATTTCTAGACTGATTTTTTTTCCATCAAATGTTTATGAGAAGTGCAGGGTTTTTAGTCACGAGTGTTTAGAATATATGCTACCAAATAACTAATTCAAGCAAACTCCCACACGCGGGATGCAGTTTTGCTTAAACTTACCCCAAAATGTTTTGTAAGGTGTAGATTTAGTCATATAGTATTTCAAACAAGTGATCTACTCATCCTTATAGAGTTATACTAGAGATGCACTCATATATCACCCTGCAATTGGCACTACCTCAGTATTAAGCGATCGGACAGAGAAAGCAGAATAAAAACATATGGAATTGATGCTCACCTGATTACAAACTCGATATTTATTTTAAAAGACGAGACGCAAAAAATATGGAACTGATCAGATGACAGAGAGGAGGAGGAGGAGGAGGAGGAGAGAGAAAGTATGAAAAATAAATAAATGGGAGTTCTTACATGGTATAACTCATCCACACCGTCGAATAAAATTCCAATGTAACTTATGAAAGATCTCTCCGTCGATTTGATGTTGAACTGTCCATAAATAAGATATTTTGCTGGTGCGGATTGTTATGTTTTTATTTAATTCAAAAATTTATGTCCTCCAACGCCGAGAGGGGGACGGACGCGGCGGGATGATTCAGCTCCTGGTGCTGGCGGCGGAGGTGGTGGCAGTGATGATGCTCCTATTCGACACGCCGCTGCGCAGGGTTGCGGTGGTCGGCCTCGATTGGTTAAAGCGTGGCCGCGGCCCCCCTCGCCGGCCCCGTCGCCGGCACCGCGCTCATCGTCCTCGGGTCCAGCGCCTACAGCATTGCAAAGATCAAGATCAAGAGCCGGGGCTCGGACCTCGACGGCGGGCCGACGCTCACTGATCAGGTCCTCATGAGCGGCCACCTCCTCGAAGCCTCTCTCATGGGTACCCACCTCCTCTGCCTCCTCATTTCTTACCCTCCTCATACTTTTCTAGTACGACGATGTTCATGCATTCATCCACATTGGTTTGTGATCAAATATCAATGCTACATGATCATTGCTTTCACTAGTTTCTTCACGCAATGGCATTTAGTTATGGTTGATCATTCAACTAATTTGCCTAATTTCTTTAGAAATCACCATTCATGTGGTTTCTGGAATTTGATAATTTCTTGATTTATTAACCTTACAATTCCATGTTGTTCTATGATTTTGGAATATATATATATAAACACACACAAAGTTCTTTTGTGTTTGATAAATTTCTGGGTTTTACCGACCTAAGTGAACAAGGCCGGATATTTCTGGTTGAACACTAATTAATGTCCCATTCTCCAAACTTTAAGTCCATTTTGTTTTGACTTCTTCGGGCTTTATCACAATCACTGACATGTTTTCTTTGATTAAATGATTATGTAGAAATAAGCTAATTGATAAAGCATCTACTTTGTTTATGTTTGTTGTTAAAGATCTTGTAAGTGCGTTCTCTCAGAAAAGATCTTGTTAGTATAATATATCAGGAATACTGCTTAGTCGTAAGTTTCAACTTCCATCTACAGTCAGATAATGCATGTTGCTCTTGCTATTTTTAGGAAGATTTATTTGCCATCAGAATCAATATTCCATGATGTTCACATGTTATTTTCACCTAAATGATTCTTGGACATTGTTTGGACACATATTTGTGAAGTCTCCATCCGAAACTAATTAATACGCTTAAGAGAGTTTCAGTTGGTTGTTTGCAGATGTTTTTGTGCTTTTAAGAGAAAAATGCCATGATACAAGAATATAATATTCTGTTGCAGCTGCATGTGCAATGCTTAAGATAACAATAAATATGAAACTGTTTGAGAAGAATCATCTCTTTCCCACATTATTCGCAAATATAACTTTACTTGCAGTTGGATTACCACAGAACCCTTAAGAAAAAGTAGATTCCGTCAGATAGGTAAATATTGAAGTTTGAAATATCTGAACTTATCATGTATGAAACGTAAGATCAATGCAAAATTCTGAACATATTTTTTCATACTATTGTATATTTTTTCCTTGATTGCTTATTATTCCGAAGTTTCTCAGTTCATGCTTCCAAATCTCTGGATCTTTTGCTTTCTCCATCATCAATTTGACTTGGTGCTGCAAGGAAAAAGTATCATTAAGGAATACAGTTATGAATTTTCTGTTCCTCTTTTGAAATATGAAAGAGAATGTTGATGTTATTTCGTAGATAATTGTTATTTAGGGAATGTTTACTGTCATTTTTGTCACAGTTAGATTTTAGACACTTATATCTTTTGCATTTGTTACCACTTGATGGTTGGTTCTGAGTGGCAGCAGCGGCTTGAAATACTGGAAAGGGAAGGTCGCATGACCGAATCTGGAAGAACCATCATTGGAAGTGTTTACATTTAATGTTCCTGCCTTGGATTATATTTCGCAAGACTCGTTTGGCTCCTAGATATTGGGGTTAAAATTCAAAAATCTCTTGTTCCCCTTGTAACATGCACAAAAAGCTCGGGTCATTTCTCTATAGTGATCTTGATAAACTTCTAATAATTTGTATTGTGCATACCAATGTACCTATGTATGGGAATTTCAGCATGTATCTCATTATTCTTTGTCCTTCTGAGATCCCAAAATATATCTTTCTAGGTGCATTAGGTGAAGGGTTAATATTTTCTTGTCAAAACTTTTCTATTCTCTTGATTTCAACTAGCAGATGATTATTATTTATAGACTTCTTTTGTTTAATCATGCTTAGCGACAATCTTTCGATGGATGGATGTTTTCAAGCTCAGTAAAGTTTATGAAATTTTCTGTGCCTTTTAGATAATGAGCTAATCAAATTTGATCATGAAGTAATATAAAAAATTTACAGGATATTCACTCTTCCTTCTTCTAATCATCAACCGTCTCCACCAAAATGCCAGACAACTGTGTAGTCTCCACCAGTATGCCGGAGAATTGTTTTGCTTGAGAAAGAATATGGAGGCATTGAAAAATCAGAATGATGCTCTGGAAAGAGCAAAACATTATGATTCTTACACTGTAAATGCACAGGATATAGAGATCCAGAACATGAAAGAGCAGATAAAGCAACTGATGCAGGAATCAGCTGAAAGACTTAAGACCGCAGAAGCCAATGCCAGAGAATTGCATAGCCTGAGAAAGAGTATGGAGGCTGTAACAAAGCAAAATAGATCTCTAGAAGAAGAAAAAAGTTTTGGTTCATCCACCATAAAAGCTCGGGACTTAGAGATCGAGAATATGAAAGCGCAGATAAAGCAGCTGAAGCAGGAATCAGGGGAAAGACTTAAGGAGGTTAACACTGCTGAAACCAGTGCAATAGCTCTGAAGAAGCAGTCTAAAGGCTTCCTCCTTGAATATGACCGCTTGTTAGAGGACAACCAGAACCTTCGTAATCAGTTGCGGTCCATGGATCGACGTTTTGCGCATGCTGATGCCAAAAAGACTGCCTGAGGACGAACATATTTTCGCTATTCATTGACCTGAAACTGGCTGTTATTGCAACGTTCAAATGTTATCTTTCAGCAATATATATTGTTGAACTAATAGGAAGCATAACAGAAAATATTACATTTTTTCTCTTCTCCTCAAGCAGATATCGAAAGATAGGGATCGACTCTTTGTGTCAAAAATTGAAGTAGTGTCCTTAGATAGAGCTTTTCGTTCTCAGCTTACTTCATGTGAACTGATCGGTCTTGTTTCGTCTGCATTCATTCTTTGTGATATGCTCTGTTACTTGTCACCTCGCATCATAAAGGATTCCTTGCTGAAAATTTTATAGGCCCAACACAGCAGCACAGCCCAGATCTTTCAAGTTCTCGTGTTCTAGTGTAAAAAGATGAATTCTCTCTCAGTTTATGTATCCAACACGATCTACAATTTGCAAGAACAGGTCCGTCGAAGCTTCATGTAAGGTTATTGCAAGGAAGGACGTGTCCTGCGAATCACCTCCAAATATCTACGATGTTGTGGTTTCATGTCCTTCAAAGCTTCGTGCAGACAAAGACTTGTCTTTCTGCAAATCACCTCCAAATCTCTACTAAGTTGTGGTTTTCGAGAACCATTGATTCGAGATAGAGAGAAGAGAAAGACACGGTTGTTTGGATTCCAGAAGCGAGGCTCATGGTCTGATAAATAAAAAAAATATTAAAAATAAAAGGAGACATAAAATTTCATCGATAAAAATTAAATTTAAAATCTCTTGAGTGTTTGATTTTTATTTATATTCTTCTTCCTTCATTCGAAGAGTCTAATTACTTAAAAAGTCTTTATAAATTATTTACAAGGAAAATACTTTTTTCTAGTAACTTCTAGATTACTTTCTTACAAAGTCTTTAAGATATTAGGGTTCATTCCTTCTTCTAACATATTTCTGTGTTTCCACTCTCTATGATGTGCCAATTTCTCCCGTCGTTCTCGTCCTCGAGGTTGTAGCTGGATAGGCTTAATTAAGCTCTAAATAATCCACCCACGAAGCATCTTCGAATGAAAAGACCATCCCACTAAATTAACAACTGTTTGATGGATACACCTTGCCTCTTAACAACCCTTGTAGAAAGAAAGTTTCAAGTGTCAAAAAAGTCCTTGGACATTCGAGAAGTTATACAATTCTATACCTGGAATAACACTTCCAAAGGCTTTAACTTTGAAATATGGGAAAAAATGAAGTCGAATAGAGCCGACTCATAAGCAACTGATCCGATCTTTCCATAGATTTCAAAAGGTTCATAAAATTCTGAATATTTTATTTAACCGTTTTCACTTGTCATAAAATTTTATAAAAAATCATCGAGCTACCTCCATCTCTTTGATAAAGTTGAAAAAAAAATCAAAAGGAGTTTCCTGATAGAAAAATTTGCATCCAGAGAGATCCCAATTCCGTATATCCGGTCTTGCCGCCAGCTGACAACCACTTCAAATAAAACATTTTGCCCTAGATTTATATCTTAATTTATAATATAATTTGTATAATTATTAAACCTTCATAAATTATGAAAAATTATATATGAAATAATAAGTTATTTTTATGGACTCTAGAAATACTAAAATTAAGTTGTAAGTTAGGAGTTATGATCCCATCTTTACATACCACTCATGATATTCTAAGATACAACATGTCGGATATTAAATTATTAAAAAATTATATGCGGGTAATTTGATTTGGTACTTGAGGTTATTGTAGAAGATAATATGATCATAGTAAGCGGAATAAACTCAAAAGAATATGTATAAATGAAGTTACAAATTTTCTACCTTCTATGATTTAATCTACTAGGTTGCAAGTTAGGAAAAGAAAATAGTTTGATTTCAAAACTTTTAGGGAAATGATATGTAAAGATTAAATTTTTAAAATTTTCCATATGTAAAGTTAGTAAGTCTAATTTATATTAAGATAAAAATCATGATTTAATATCATCTATTTATTAATTTTTAATGAACATCACTCAATATACTAGGATTTAAACTAACATAGAATATAGATTAAAATGTTGATTGTTCAAATCATATGAAGATAAATTCTAAAATTTATATATAACATTTCAACTAGTCTAGACTGAGTTGAAACTAATTTATTTGGATACGTATAATGGAAATTGTGAATTTATCTTCTACTACTATGGCATTTGTCATGGTGCAGAAATTTACATGTAATGATTGGAGTAATTAAATTAGTTGTTTGCAAGTAGGTAAAATAATAGCATCATTTATTATATTTTTTTTATCACTTGCTCATCACAACAAGAAATGTGGCCTATCAACTTGAGGGTTATGAAAGAACTAAAAGAAAGACCACTAAGAATGAGGTATGTAGGATGGATCCAATAATTTTATTCATATATTTGTATGATATCTAATGCTTGTAATGTCCTACGTTATTATATGTTTAGCATCATGGTTGTTTCATAAGAAATATTAAAATTAATATTTTTGTATATTGTGTTATACTATATTTTACAAGATACTTATATAAATATGATAGAAAGTACATGAAAAGATGTTGTTTGTCGTAATTGGATGTAATACCTTATGATTGTTGAATCTAGGATCCCGAGAATGTTTTGAATGATAACAAATTTGTAAGTGAACTCAGTCTGTACTAATGAACTTGTTGAGCTGATTTATGTAACAGGACATATTCAAGTTCAGAATAGTGGTCGACCTGAGTTGAAGGAATGGACGACCAATGCACGCGTAATCATATCAGAAGAACTACATGTGTGCAGTGGGCATCCTAAGTATATGAAGCGGTCGACCAACATCAAAGGGAGAATATATGTAATGGAGAGCAGAAGCATAAATGGTCGACCAAAGATATG
>LTAE01008316.1:0-16504 GCA_001647135.1 Pontederia paniculata | reverse complement strand
TTCCTCCCATAATTTTTTTCTTTTTTCATCTCTCTCCCAAATTATTCTTTTTATTTTCTATTACATTTATAATTTATTTTAAGTATAATTTTTCATTATCATTATCTTAATTTAATAATTTATTTTGTATTAGTTAACATAATTGTTTAAGTATAAAAGCCATATTAACTCTTTTTTTATTATTTAAAATAATAACCAATTCAAATGAGTTATTTAAAATATTTAATATTTTTTCTCCCAAAAAAGTTTCATGTTTAATATTATTTATTATTAAACAATATTATATTTTATTATTAAACAATATTATTATTTAAAAGTTTTATGTTTAATATTATTATTATTAAACAATATTATTAAAAAAGTTTCTGGTTTATAACAATATTATATTTTAAATAAATATTAAAAAAATAATCATCAATTTTTTTTCAAACTTAATATTTATCTAATTTAAAAAATAGATTTTATCTTTCTAATTCTCATATTCTATCCAAACACTCATCGGAAGTAATCTATCAAATCAACTTTTTAATTCTCATCATTACATTTTAATTCATCCAAACACTATTAGAACTAATCTATTAAATCAACTATTCATCAAGAACCTGGAAGAACCTAAATTCTACTTGCCAAACTATACTTAAAAGTAGATTCAAACATTAGCGACTTTTATGTGTTAAAGAGGATTTTTTTTACGAGTGACTTTCATGTTGTAAGTTGCAAACCCAGCAGAAAAGGCAGCACTAACGCCAGAAACCCACTGAAAGTCCGAAACGACATGCTGCAACGCAAATAAAAATGGTGATGCAAAAAAGGAAAAAAAAACATCAAATAAGAACAAGATGGCGATCGAGGACGATGACGAGAACAAGATGAGCAGTATCCATCGAAGAGAGCAAAAACAAACCAAAGAGAACGATACGTGGGTTCAACATCTCCTCCCTCTCTTCTGTAACAAGGCAAAGGATACTTGAAACTTGAAACGCATGCCTCTTCTCTTCAGTAACCTCTCCTAAATCGTGGGTTTGGCAAATCCTCGAACGACTTGGCGACGGCGTCGGGGATGATGAAGAAGCGGGCGCCGTCGTCGTCGATCCTTTCATCGTCATCACGGTCTTCTTCCTCTTGGATTCGCGGCGGTGCGGGCGACGGCACCTTTTGGATGTGCGTGCGGCTGCTCCTCTTCGTCTCCGTCCTGGTATCCATCCTGACGCTGCTCCGGATCGGCTGGTCGACCTCCTCGTCACCTTCGGGGAAGTTCGTCGACGAGCCGCTTCCGCCCGCCGGTGCTCCCCTCAAGATCGCCTTCCTCTTCATCGCCCGCTCCAACCTGCCCCTCGACTTCCTTTGGCACGCCTTCTTCAAGGTTTGTAGTTCGATTTCGTCGGCGTACGTGGACGGATCATGGAGGTTGCTGATGGTTTGTTGTTGTACCTTCCGGACGCAGAATGCTGAAGAACGGAAGTATTCCATATACATCCACTCGGAACCCGGTTTTGTGTTCGACGAGTCGACCACTCGGTCGCCCTTCCTCTATGGCCGCCAGCTTCGTGAGAGCGTTAAGGTCGCATACTCATCTCGAGGTTAATTTTTGTATATAGGAAGATGCTTTGTTCAAATATTTGGGGATTAATTTTGCAGGTGGTATGGGGTGGGTCCACGATGATTGAAGCGGAACGGCTGTTGCTTGCTACAGCTCTTGAAGACCCATTGAACCAAAGATTCACTTTGCTTTCCGACAGGTAACTCATGCATTCCTTTTGTCATGAGAGTTGAAGGTCCTGTAATCATTGCTGAAAGAGGGGGAAACAGTAGTCTTTTACGGAATTATGATGACCTTGAATGATTAGTTTGTATGATTGGACTTGGAGTCTTGGATACTATTCATTTTGATTGGCTGTTCATTTGGTAGACTGTAGATGTAAAACTTTCTTCATGAATCATAATAATGCCAAGTTTCCAATCACCTAACACAAGATGTTTACATTATCCAGGACAAGTGATATTGCATACTTGCTAGTGGAGGGTATCAACCTTTGAGATCTTTCTCATCTATTGTTGCTCAATGTGGATACTTATCCAATTCTTCCTTCTAAAAAAACCTTATTGATTTTTAAGGAGCTCATCAAATATAGCATAATTGACATCAATATTGAGAAGGCCTAACATTTTCCTTACTAGTTTTGCAACAAGCTGACAAATGTACTGAAACTTCTACAGTAATAACTACTTATCAGTTCTTATCGAGCTTTGTAATGTGTTCTGTGATTATATGTACTATGATTACAGTCAGGTTGAATGAAAACACACTAGATGATCATGATTCTTTATCAATAGTTGAAAATATATACTCTGTTTTTTCTCCTCTTATCTTCCAGGTTCAAAAAAGAATTTCTGCTGATCTAGGATCATTGGACAAGGGGATTGTGTTTGCATTTAATGTTTTTATGTCTGATGACACTTCTTTGGAATAAAGCCTTTTGGTAATTGATTTATGACCGTCGACTCTTCTAATTGTACTTCGTTGCTAATGGAATGGGGTTACTCTTAGCCCCCGGGGTTTGTGGTTTGTGGGTTTTTTGTGGCTTTATCCTTTTGACTTTTAGGGAAGCTACATCTTTTAATGTAACTTTCCCAATACACATGTAAATTTTTCACTTCATTTTAATACAAACGGATGACTACCAATCTTTGTAGTCATCCTTTCCTCTCTCAAAAAAATTGTACTTCGGTTGTATATGCAAAATGAAGTCATTCAATAATAACATGAAGACCACTTTGAAGTAAGAAACATAAGAGAAAGTATTTGCTAGCTAGATGCCAAAGATTTATATTTTGCCCTCTTCTCATTTTTTATTTTCTTTAAATCTTTTGTTATGTGCTTAATTTGTTTATCTTCCAGTTCTGTAGTATCCTTCATTTAATTTTGAAACCTTAATCTGACTTAAGCTTGTGTGGCAGTTGTGTTCCTCTTTACAACTTCAGCTATACATATGGGTACTTGATGTCCTCTTCAAGAAGTTTTGTGGACAGGTAGGAAACCTTGAAATGATAGGGTTTGTTTATTTATTTGTGGTTTGGCATTTGTTTGGTGTATTACATGTATATAGAACAGTATGCTCCTCAGTTACTTCGAAGTCATAGAGTTGTCTTTCTCTTTCTCCAGTTTTCTTGATAGAAAAGAAGGACGCTACAACTACAAGATGCATCCTACAATTCCCAAAGACAAATGGAGAAAAGGTTCTCAGGTTATTTAGACTTTAGCTATCCGTTATTGTCACAGTATATAATGTGTAAACTTTTTCTTCAGTTGCTCATTTACTAATAAATTTCTAATGCTTAATCATTTCAATGCAGTGGATATCTTTAATTCGAAGACACACCAGGATTATTGTTTCTGATGATGTTATATTTACAGTATTCAGGAAATTTTGCAGGGTAAGGCAATACTTCATGTGACATAAACACTACATAACACCCCTACAGAAAAATAAACATAAACCAACACTGGTTTTTTTTTCATTGTGGTGTGTTTGTTCAACTTTTTCTTGTATCAAACTGGATTATGACTTTTACTTTTCGTTTGTTTTTTAACATGTTCATTGTCAACACCCTAAAAAATGTTCATTTTGAAAATGCCATACATTTTAACTGCACTAGCAGGCTATATTGCCCGGTTCTACAATCCAAGAAACATGCTGTCCAGACAACCATGCAAAAGAATTACTAGTACAAACTGCTTACTGGTGTCTGTTTTTATTTCTTGCTTCTTTTTTTTTTTTTTGAGGGAAAGAAGGATGGCTACAAATTATAGTAGTCATCCGTTTGTATTAGGATTTCTTGCTTCTAACTTACTCCAAAATAGTTTAAGTCAAGAGAAGATAAGACCTACAACTAGTTGGTTGGTTCAACTGGCTAGTGCCAAGTGGGTAGACCCCTGGAATGTCGAGGTTTCAGGATCAAACCTCAGAGACACCATTGCTGGGAGATATTTAGGCTTTCGTGCTCTCCACCTCGAATTGGATCAGTCATAGACTAGCAACCTTTTGGATGCCAAGATTTACACGGAAAAAAAGAGCATATAGAAAATAGTAATCCGACAGAAAATAAAAGGCAAAATTTAAAGAAAACTCGAAGGTACACAGCATAAATCATGTTTACTCATATTCTTGTTGTTTACACCAAATTATCATTGCTAAGCTGGTATTCCCTTTTGTTTAATTCATCAATTGGCTTTAATGATTGTCACTATCCAGAAGAGATTATCTAAAGGAAATTCATATTTGATCATATTCTGGCCTGTTGTCTTGAAGAATAGGTCTTTCTTCTCCTTGCTTTTTGCCATCAACTTGAAATAGTATCATGTCACTTTCAATATTCGCAAATGACTATTAAGCTTTATCTGCCAGGTTATAGTTTCTAGTGAGAAAAAAACATCCTGCATCAGCATGTGTACTAATAAAATTTTCAGGACAAACCATGTGAAACATGTAGCCTGTTTAAAGCTTAATCAGTCGGATACACAACATCATTTCAAGCCAAATCTGGAAGAATGTAGTTAGGAACCATGTTCTTGATGTTCTCAAATATGTTGAAAAATTAAGTTACTCTCATAGACTTAAGTTCTACCTTTTGCCACTAAAATCTCATTCAAAGTATGCTCTACCTTTGTCCATGCATGGGCAAAAGTCAGAAATTCCTATGCCTATGCACTAAGCTGCTATCAGTGATCCCTCCATATAAAAATTTTAGGAAATGAAAAATGATTATCCCACTCAAGTTCAACATTTCACTGTCCTAATTATTTCTTGCTAATACCAAAGGCAATCCCATATATTGGTTTTTATTTTATTATTCATCAATGTCTATTAAAAGATATTAATGCTCTTATAGTACTTAATTTTATGATGTTTTCTTCTTTTGCAGCGTCTAACAGAGAAAGAGCTTAACAGAAAACTGATAACTGTGAGCAAACATAAAACTTTTGCATTCCTCTTTATTTGTGATTTCCGTAGCTATGCTCTTGACATAATACTGTAGCTCTGTTAGTTCTAATTATGATTTTAGCTATATTGTTCTGATATTTCTTTCTCATAATGTAGTTATGATACTTCTTAATCACAGTAAATTATTTCAAAAACTGAATTTTACTTCCGAGCATGTGGCAATGCCACATTTCTTCTCTAGATTAGCATCACCTTTCATGTTATTCAAGTGAAATGCATATTTGTTGAAGTTCTAAGCAAAGTTTATCTTCTTTCTGCATTCAAGTTAAGGAAGAGAAGTGCAAGACTAAGAACCCTAAGCATATTGGTGACTCCTTTGTCTGTTGTCAGTAGTTAAATTTTGCATGATAGCTTCCTGGATCATATAAATATGTTCAACTCCATGTGCCCTGTAATGAACATATCATTTTTTTACTGTATAGACCTGCCTTTGATAGTGATTGAAGTTTGACAAATCTCCACAGCTTTCAGAATTCTTGTATAACAAAAATTATTTCCATCTTATCCATTGACCTATTATATCCCACCAATATTTGAGAAGAAAACTATGATTTGTATTCTGTCTATCAAGTTAGACAATTTGGATATAAAAGAGGGATCAAATCTGATTTTTATTGATGGTGGAGACTGGAAATTATTCAACATTTTGAAGTATGATTTGAGTTATATTTAATTCTGTAAAATGCAAGTTGGTATTTTTATTTTGAGAGGAGAATGCAAGTTGGTAATTATGTGGGTTTGTAGAGCATTCTGGTAATTCACTTATATGGTGATGTGCTTTTGCTCTTTAATTGGTAGCTTCTCCTATTTGTATGGAATTTGCATGCATAAAGCAAGTAAACTTCAGCAGGATGTGGTTCGGTGTTGGATGCCCATTTGGGACTTCTCTGAGATAGGTTCAAAAGCTTAATTCTTCAAATAATTATCAAAATTTAAAGTACCAAGTATGCTCTAAAAGATTGTATGGACGTCCACTGTCATCTGTTATAATGATTAGCAAATGTTCATTGACATTGCTTTAGATTTCAAATGGGTTGTTCATTTTTTTTAGATGATATTTGTTACACAGTTATCAATGCCTTGTACCTTATGTGTATTCTTTTGTTCAAGAATTTTTTGGCAGTATGTCCACAGTCTGTCCATGCAATATTACATTCATTCTATTTCTTGTTTCAGTATTTGATCTGTTATGTTGCAGTAAACTAGTACCATGACTATAATTAGGATAGGTTCTGCTGTTACAAGATCATTTGCAGCATCAGCTTGTCTTGATAATCTAGAACAGTACTTTTTCTTTTACTTATTTAGTGTTTTCTTGCACGGTATTTACATGTGATTGCTTTCTTTCTTTAGTTAATTTATTTGTGCTTGGGAGTCACATTGAATCTCCTGTCCACAATATTTTTTTACTTAATATCCAGCCCATGGTATGCCTAGTAGCATTTCTTCTTTTTACAGAAAACTGCTATGGAAAAGGATCATGATTGCATACCGGACGAACACTATGTGCAAACATTGCTCTCCGTAAGCCTGTTTTGTTTTGTTACTTAAGATTTGATAAATTTGCAATTCTCTTCTTAGATTTTGGAGACAAGATGCTGGATACATTGTAGGCTTACAAAATCTCATACACGACAGAGAAGAGATGGGTCCACCAGAACAAATTCCTAGAATACAATTCCTTTTGATTCTAATATCCATTATCTTTTCTTCCCTTAGATCAGCAATCTTGAAGAGGAATTAGAGCGGAGAACTTTAACATATACTTCATGGAAACAATCTACAAATCAAGAAAAACAAAGTTGGCATCCATTGACATTCAAGTTTCCTGATGCAAGTCCACAGCACATTATGGAAATTAGGGTGACTATTTCATCTTAGTAATTGCTATCATATTATTTACCTGTTGAGCTTGAATTGGTTACCTCAAAATTCTGTGCATAATCTTCACATATTTGTGCTCAAGTTCTTTTGGCATTGTTTGGACGTTTATATGCTTTAGATCTTAAATATGTTTTGATGCCCATCTTCTTGTTTCTTTGTCTGATGATTTATACCAAATATTGTGGAATGCATCTCTAATGGTTAATTGTACATGTAAAAGATTGTCTCATTAGCATATAATTATTTGTATATAGATGAACAAATCTCTTATGTTTTATATAGACCACTTCATATGCCCTAGTTCTCTACTATGCTTGAAAATTACTTTACTTAATTCAACTACCAACCTGAACCATAATATTTGGAATTTATTCTATTAAGAATTCAAGGATTGTACTTCATTTCCTTGCAGAAAATTGACCATATATATTATGAGACAGAGTATCGGACAGAGTGGTGTCAGTGCAATGGCACATCTGTTCCCTGCTTTTTGTTTGCGAGAAAATTCTCCCCGGGTGCTGCCATGCGTCTTCTGGAAGAGGGCCTAATTGGCCGTTAAAAAGAATATGATCAATGATAAAACACCTGGTTTTGTACATTTTCACCCTAAATAGGAGGTAACATGCAGATCTTACCCTGACATGCTGGCAATTCCCCACAGCGGATTACTGCACCAGATATAGCAGCGTTGGTTTCTTGAAATTTATACGGCATGGAATTTGCAAGAAAAAAGGATGAAAGCTTTTTTTATATATAGCATGCGGGGAATTTACAACAATACAAATACAATACAAGACTGATATTGTACCCAAGAAAAAATAAACTTTATCTAGCTCAAGTATCGGCAGCAGGTGGCATTTTGCTACAAACTACTGCCAACCTTTTGTTGTTAGGTTTCAATTGTAGACCACAGCTAAATATGATTAACTGCAGCTTGTAACATTCTATTAATTAATTGACCGTAATTACTGCACTTCTTCTCATATGTGATCCTTTGTGTATCTACTAATAACATATATGTTTGTTTGAGAGCATCTTTTTATTTGTGTTTTGGGGACAATATTCTCATTTTGAGGATTATCTTTTGCTCGTCTTATCTGTCATCTTAAACATTAATGACACAATAATTATTCTTTTATGGAAATTATTTCTCAGAAAACGGTTTTTCTGCTTGTTTGCAACGAAGTAAACCTCTAGTTGCTTGTACTTTTAGATGTTCTATAGTTGCTTTTACTTTTAGATGTTTTATATGTTAATGTGATTATAATTTATTAGTATAATGCCATGTCCAATCGTCATTAGTGCAATTATTTGTTTTGACATAGTACACGTTCATTTGCAAAATGAACATTGGCATTTACCACTAATAGATAAAATTTAAAAAAAAAAACGTTTCAATAATCTTATTCATAGTGTACAAATTTTGTATTTAAAATTTCAACTCAAAATATTGTTCCAATTTATCATAATTATTAATTCTAATTTAAGTTAGTCCAATTATGACTGTTCATAGGCCGTGTTTGGGGAGGCGTGTTTGGCCCAAACGCATCCCTCTCAAATAGAGCCATAGTCATAATTACACTACAAGTCCATCACTCATATGTATGAAATTAGAAATGTTGCACAAAAATATTTAAATTTAATATAAATTTTAATTTTTAAAATAATCTAAAGAAAACATTATTAAATTTAATAAACGAATAATGTCCGGATCATCGAAAAAGATCGATGATCAATTTTATGTATTATATATTGTGCAACACAAAATGCACTACATTTTTTCCCCATTTATCTATATAATTAATTTTCTAAATAATTTCATTCACAATGAAAAAAATAATGTAAATTTGAACTATCTACTTTACAAGTGTTATCACCCGGATCATCATCAATTACCCATAGCACTATAATCGTCGGATAATAACAGTCTCTAGATCTCCATTTCATTACAAAAATACCGTTTTCAAGAGTTGATTAAATATTTCTTAAAAAATAATTAAGAAACAAATCACTGACGTGACGCTCGCCTACGCGTCCCTTCTGCGTTCCATGCGCGTCTCTTACACAGGAAACGCGCGGCCTCGTTGCCTGGTTCGACGACAGAGCCGGCACGAGGGACACGTAGATTTTGATTCGCTGTTTTTGGTGAACCTTTGGATGCAAGAAGAAAACATGTTCTTATTAATTTTATAAGTTTAAATTTGATATTTAAATAAAAATAATAAACTAATTAGATATTCTAATTTGATAAATTTTTAAATATATTTTTTTTAAAATATTACTTTATTCGATTAAATGAGAAAAGTATTATTATTATTTAGAAATTTATTAACATAATATAGTAAAATATTTCACAGTAATTCATGAAAATATCAAATTAATTTTTTATAAAAAATTATGATTAATAAAATTATTTTTATTAATAAATAATTAATTTTAATATTAATATATTTATTTTGAAATATAATAGTATCCAATTTATTTAATGCTATCATTGATATTTAATTACTAAAAAATCATTAACATATCTAGTTAATATTTAATTTTTTACCTTAATTAACTCACCATTTTATCTAAATAAAGAAGTAATATTATAATATTGGTAATAGATAATTAATATTTATCTTTACCTTAGTGAAATATACGTTCTTTAATTATTTGAAAAAATATCGTATTTATTTTCGTTACTAAAATGCTAAATTTTAATTAAATAAATATTACAAATATTATAATAATAAATTAACAAATAATATTATATATAATCATCATCATTTTAGTAATATAAAGTACTCTTTTATCTAATTAATATTTTAAGTTATTTTAATGACTAGTATTTTGAACTAGAAAAAATATTAATAAAAAATAATGTTAAAATTTTCGCTGGAGAAAAAAAGTATAGTTCTCGTTAAAAATCAAATTAAAAAAAAGTGAAGTTCACTTCTAAGCATATGATAATTTGATCAGAACTTGATCCTAATTTATTAACACCAAAAAACGGACCCTTGTCCTATTCTCTCTCCATCTTCCCCCGCGCCATATATCCCCCTCTTGCTCCCCGTGAAGGCGGCGACGAAGACGACGTGGGCCACAAATCGATCTCGGAAACCTTAATCTCAACAGCGAACAGTTCGCGGGTGCTGCTGAGACCGAGAGAGGAGGGGAGGAGATGAATGAGGTCTTGACGGCGGCGGACGTGTCGGCGTCGAACGCGTCGGCGTTGGGGAAGGGGGTGGCGCCGTCGCCTCCGTCGAACCTCCCTCTCCTATCCGCCCTCGTCGCCTTCTCCGTCGCTCAGTTCCTCAAGCTCTTCACCACCTGGTGCGTCGCCTCTTCTTCATTCTGCTCCCCCATCCATAACTTCCTAATCTTTATTATTCATCTATCTTCATCTTTTCGTTTGTGCTATCGCTTGGTGTAAGATTAGAGGAAATCTTGAGTTTTAGAAATAGTTCAGAGATCCCATTTTGTTTTATCCTTTTCTCTTTTTCGATGAAGCCCCGTTGATCTAATTTTCTGTGAACAGAACGAATATATTGGTTGTTAGTTGATTTGGCATAAAATTGAGTTAATTTGTGCTGTGACAAGTGAATTCTATGATATTTTTGTTTAAATAAAAACATAGGAGGAATTTGCGATCGTGTTCGAACATTTATGTGTACGTCGAGCTGAATATTGGAACAAGAGTATGAGAATCTTGGATTCAGTTGTAAAGACGAGATCTGGAACTATAAAAGGTTAAATAGAATTTGAGAAAAAAAATATTCGTGAGGGATTTAGAGTATGTCATTTATCTTCAATCATGTAGATAACGCACAATTTTCCCTATAACATGTCTTCAAATGAGAAATCTATTCGCTCTAGGCATCATTCTTGCCGTCAGTTAATTGCTTTATTAATGTGGCAGGATATCCAAGAATATAGTTACATGCAGTTTTTCCCTTTCTTTGTTATTTATGTATTTATGAGGACATGAAGGTTTTGATCATTTGGTGAAAGAAATTTAGAATCCTGGTTATTTCAATTAGCATCGTCCAATTTTGTGATCAAAATCCTTGGTACTGCCACCTGCGGTAGCCAGTACTGCCTGTTCGTTCAGGCTGTAGTGCCATATGTGCAGAATCAGCAACATTGTTCAAAGATTGGACTGTGTTAATTGTGACTCAAAAGGCTGCTAATCACGTGACTTACTCTTTCCCATATACATACACCTTCTTCTCGTGTTTCTTTTACCTTAAATTACCTAATAAATGGCTCATAGTTATTGTACTTTTTGATTTCATATCTGACTTGGATCTTCTGCACAATAACATGACCACTCTATAAGGTCAGTGTTCTCTATTTAGTTTATGATAAGCCTTCAATATGTTCATCGTAGACATGCAGGTACAAGGAGAAAAGATGGGATTCCAGGAGGTTGCTTGGATCAGGTGGAATGCCTTCATCACATTCTGCAACAGTGGCAGCTCTTGCTACCGCCATAGGTTTACAAGAAGGACCTGGGTGTTCTGCATTTGCTCTTGCCGTCGTTTTAGCATCCATTGTATGTATGATATTTTTAGGCCCACCTTTTTAGAGCAATCCTTAGTTATATTTTTATAGGAAAACAATATTTATTTATGTGTCACTCCAAGTAGATGCATAGATCCTACAAATTGCCAACTATTTTATTTATCAACCAGAAGAGTCATTGCTTTTGCTTGAATTTTAATGCTATGCTTGACACATGCAATAGTAAAATTTCAGTAATAATTCTTTATCTAAATTAAAAATTATAAATCAAGTCTAACAAAAAAAGTCTGAATGACAATTAAACTTGATTCGAGACTTCCGGTTTTACACCACTGAAAAGGCAAGAAAATAGAGTAGATATAAATTAGCCTATACTCATTGCAAAGGATTTACAACATCAATTTCTTGGACCCAGAGCGCAAGGACAGCAAAAACAAGATAGCATCATCTTTCCTATCCAAACATAGTATATGAACTCATCCTTTTTCTTTTAAAAAAAAAACATAGATTTTTATCTGGTTCAGCAAATGTATAAAAGTGCTCAAAGTTTGCAAACTATTTTATTTGATGTTTGGACTGAGTGCAATTCATTTTTAACTATTTTTTGTCAAGCAAACAGTATATTTTATGTCATTTAGGCAAATAATGCATTTAATTATGTCCCCTCAAAAAATACATTTTATCATGTTCAGCTCGTAAAGCTCTCAAGTGACTATGCAATAGCCCTAAAACATAGTTTAGCTCACATATGGTCCGCAATTTTCAACTAACAAGCAATCCATGCTGTCGCAATAGTCACTTGGACATCATATAACTTATTTTATTATATATGGCATGCTGGGGATAATAATGTAAGTGAAGAAAAGGCATATAACCTAATTTTCAACTATTATGCAGATGACATAGAGTTACATTTTCTGTCTTCACAGTCTGTGTTCCTTTTCATTTCATGAGATTTCTTTTCAATCTTTCTGTTAATTCATCATTAACTAACATCGTGTTTATTGTTTAGTAAAATGGTAAAGTTTTCTGACTTGCAGATGACCTATTCAGTTGTCATGTTACTTAGGAATATGTTTCTTTTGTTTTTTTTTGTTTGGAGTAAGCAGGAATGTGCTATTTAGCATTCATATTCCTTTTTTTTTTGAGTGATGTATATATGTCTAAACAATTGTGGTTCAGGTAATGTATGATGCATCTGGAATTAGATTGCATGCTGGTCGACAAGCTGAGGTAAAATAATTTTCTGCAGTCTGATATGTTAGCCTTACCCACAGTCAAAATATTTATTTCTCAACCAAGTTGGTTGGCGCAGATGGTTATCGGGTCTGTTAACCATTTGTGCCTCGGGTTGAGGGACCGAGAGCTAGTAGCCCGAGTCTGAACTCTAGAGTCGCCAATTTGGCCAGGATTTACCTTCGCTGCACCTGTCCGAACACTCGAATTAGTCGAGTGTTAGTAGCCCTGGACACTGGTGGGGTTTATCCAAAAAAAATATTTATTTCGCAAAAATAATAATGTTTTGCCAATATTCTATATGCTGATTTAATGACGATATTTTACACTTAAGTTGATTACTTCCATGGTGCATGCATAGTTATTTGCAATTTCGTTCACAAGTAGCATTCTACACAAGGATGCTACTACAAGCTTACATTGAATGATTGATTTATTTATTAAATTAAAGAAGTAATTAACTTCTGGTAAACTGAGAAGACAGTATATCTGATTCCAAGATTAAGGTCCAGAGTCTGTAGACTCATGATGCTAAGGCATGCCTGACACATTCCATTTTCTATTTCGGCTTCAATGAACAGTTTATTTAGAGATCCTCATGTATTTCTGAGTTTGATGATAAAGGGGACTATGAATCAAGATGGAAGTCTGAATTATATTATTTAATTCTGCTTAGAAATAGTTTTTCTAAACATAAAACTGCAGGTATCTTCTTGGTATTTGCATTTAGACCAGGCATTTGATAGCTACAGTAGTTTACATATTTCTTCCAAAAAAATTGTTGCAGCTACTGAATCAAATAGTATGCGAGCTTCCACCAGAGCATCCCTTATCAACTTGCAGGCCTTTACGCGAACTTCTTGGTCACACTCCATTTCAGGTATTTGTAGATCATGTTATTTTCCTTATTGAGTTTTGATTGTTTGAGTGATTTGAAAAAAAAGATAGTTTCACGTTACTGTTATGTTACATCTTATTCAATAGCCTTCTAATATTTTCGATTGTTTTCACCTTACTATATCTTTGATCTTCAAATGAGCTTATCAGTCATATGACTTCTGAGTAACGTGCATCGAGTTAAAGCTGTCACAGCCAATTTCATTTACAAGTTGCTAGTTAGTGTGTCAGACAAGGGGCTAAATGACAACATGCCACAACATTACTTGCTTTGTGAGTGACTGCAAAATGTCAAAAAGAAAAGCAACAGCTAGAAATGTTGAAGAATAAAACTTTTGTGCATCCTCACCAATATACCAGAAAAGATCTGGCAGTCGGAGAAGTAGAAGAATTAAATAAAAAACAAGAAAAGAAAAAGAAACAGTCAGATCATTTTCATCAGCCCGATAGTGGTCCGTCACAGATCAGTACATGCCCATATCTAGTTGCCACACAGGACATGGATTGAGACCCCTTGTATGATTTTGTTTGCTAACTAATATGCTAATTATGGTTGGTACAACGAGTCCATTTTTTTAGGGAAGAAAGAATGATTGACCAAGTGTCAATCATCCATTTTTCTTGATGAATGTTGTTTACATGTAATGTTTGCTCTTTACAAATTACACACCGTCTTTGTGTCATCATTTTGTTTTCAACTTTCAGTCATCGGTGGTGGGCATCAGCTGTTTGTGTCACCTTGAATTTCTACTATCCAATATCCAATGATTTTTAGGAAAACATGAATGGGTTGACATGATGTAAAAGCTAGCTAGCTAGTCATATCTTATTCATTTGGAAAAGCAAACATTTTAGCTGCAATTCAGTACGAAAACCTTCTGCTTGAGATGAATTCTTAGATATGCAATTTATAAGACAAATGAAATCCGAGATGCTGCAAGCATATGTAAGACTGTACCCAATATATTCCTGTGTTCTGATCATGCTTTTTTCATTTAGTTCAATTAGCTTTTTCAGAAATTTCTAGCTTACGCTGTGATTATTAGCACTTGAAATTTTGAGAAAACTAATTCTTTTTAGATGAAGAAATAGCATTTATTATGTAGTTTTAGAATGTGACACTAGTATGCTTTATCAAACCTTATCTAGTTAACATGGTCAATTCAGGACAATTCCATGAAAGGTCGAAGAGACGCATGACAGATTGACATTTTCTATACATTTTGTAGGCTTTCAAATAGCGCCAAGATGGTGCATAAGCTTCTTAAAATAAGTTGTTTAATTACAAGCTACAACGGCAGCGCTGTATTGTGTTTTCACACAAATTCTTTTTTATAGAAACGAGAGAAGAAAATATTTTATCATGCCTCTAAAAACCTAGAATAATCTTTTCATAGTCTTCCAGAATATCCTTGATCAGTTTATAAACTTGATACTAAATCCATCCAGCTTTTTTGTGCAGGTTTGTGCAGGTGCCATCCTGGGTTGTGTAGTTTCATATCTTATGACAAATTCTGTATAGATTTTATCTACCTGTGGTCGATCTCAATGATTTTGAATTCCAATTTGTACTAATATTCTGGACTGAAATTTACAATTTTCCTTTTTCAGCTTATTTATTAGGTAGCCTAGATAGCAGTTGGTATAAAGAAAAATTCAGGCACTATATGCGTGTCTTGCTCTGACGTGTATTGTTGAAAGGGGATAGTCATATTTATCATTTTGTGCTAAGTTGTCGTCGATTAAGCTGTTCATGCTCATTACTCAGTAATTTATATTATTTAACAAATAATTATCATTTATTAAACTATCGTGCATTATCTTATTTATTATACATATGTAATTTAATTGGCAGGTCATATTTTCATATAAAAGAATTAGTAAATAATATATTTTTTATTATAATATAATTTATAAATACTGTCAAACTTTAAGAGTTTAGATTATTAAATTAGATCTTATACATAAATATATTAATAAATAATTAATACTTTCAAAATAAAAAAAATGATAATAATACAAGATTTATAATTTTTTATATTAATAATGATATTAAAAGTGGTTACTCTATTTAGTAATACTTATAATTAATAATTGGTGATATATTAAAAATAAAAAAACAATTTAAATAAGATATTGTTAATAATAATTTATTATTATAGTATATTATTATTGTTGATATTATATAAGTTATTTTTTATATTTTATTTTATTTATGAAAGATTTAGAAGGATAAATATAGAAAGCAAATGTAAATGAAATTCATATTTGTCACTTCATAATTAATTTATAATGATTGGAAATTTAGATTTATTAAAACAAATAAATAAAATAATATAGTGAGCTCAAATAATTAAAGTTACACCTCCTAGATCAATTGCACAATGGATGCATAAGATATTATTTGTTATTTTACCTTCTCGTTAGGTAAAGTGAATACAAATGGATGCATTAGCTTAAAGTTTGTGATTCCTCTCTTAATTACCAATTTTGGTGGTTCAACAATGTGATCATAGTTCGAAAAATGTTATTCTTTTTTTTCCAATCCGTCAATATGGTATTTCAAGTGTAACGCCCCCAAATCGCACACTCTTGGGCTCGGCCCGCGAGGGCTTTTCGACGGCGCTACATGGACTTTGAACATACATCATATGACATAATAACAATTGAAAGATATTACAGCGGAAGACTTAAACATTATATCATGATAATATAACTCAAGGCAGCGGAAACATATAAAAATCCATAATCATCTTGCCACATATGGGCATAAATCCATGGCCAAACATAAGGCCCATAACATGAGTCTTAGGCTCATTCGACTCGAAACATAAAATAAAATAACAAGTTCATTAGATGTAATCCTAATGACTTAAAGGCCTAAAAGACCTAGACACGACCATGTGCAAATCAAGCCGCCATGAGCACACCACCGCCAAGTCCCTCATGCATCATCGCCTGCATGGATCCAGAAG
>LTAE01008315.1:0-20805 GCA_001647135.1 Pontederia paniculata | reverse complement strand
CACGTAGATAGGATTTGATTTCTTCACCTGTTTTATTGTAACTTAGGTTTGCATAGAAGTATTTGACCAGATTTGGATACACTGTTTTGTCAAGATTGAGAAAACTGATCCATTTACACTCTTCAAATAGCTCTTTAAGACCCGAAAGTTGGAGACTCTTCCAATCAATGGAGTGAAAATGATCAACTACTCGTTCTTCAGTATAGAGGGTTTCGAATTGGCATTGAACTTCTTTACTAACAAACCATCGTGAGCTGAAAGTGGATTCAAATGAAATAGGGTTATCTGCAGTGTGAGCTTCATTTGAGAGAGGTTCAACTGGTTTGATAGACTCTTGTCGTGTGAAGGTGGATGGTTCTTCTGTTTGGTTTCTTAGTTGTGATTGTTTGACTACTTTACGTCTCTTAACGATTTGCTTATTTGGCGACATGACTCCTAAGGATAGAAAATAATGAGTGAATCTAGAAGTTTAAGAAGACGAATATCAGAAGGAGATGAGAAGATTTGATTATGTGAATTTGGTTAGACTAATTTATATAGTTTTTATTTAAAAGTTATTGTTTCTAACATATTGTATTTTTTTGGCCAAAGCCAAGCCAAATAAGTGATGCCGTAGCATCTCCAAGCCTAAGTTCTATCACGTGGCAGGTTGTGAATTTGGAGGTATTATAATAAGATATCAGAGCCTAACGAGAGATACTTTTTAATTGTCTCTAAGAATTTAGAATTCATGTGCAAGCATCACGAACATTCATCATGTCATTAAAGAAAAGTATAGGTAAAATCCTAAGGAGGTTATCGATAAAAAAATTTAATATTTTGATTCACTTGTTATCAAGGTAGATGGCTCCCTGACGTGCTATTAGTCATCAGGTTAGAGATAACCTGAACCAAGACAAGGCGCATAACAATGCCAGAAAAACCATGCCTTAACCAATTAAGGCCAGCAATCTCAAAGAGGCCAACATAATCAACAAGGGAAAGCTTCCAAGGATACCATTCAGCACTCTTGGAACTCTACCCTCCTGAGTTCAATGGAAGTGATGGCTTTGAAGAAGCAGAGCGGTGGATGGACACCATAGAGGATACCTTCGTGCTCATGGAATGTTTGCAAATAGGAAGATCTTATACATTGCACATCGTCTCACAAAGGACGTGAAGTACTGGTGGAAAACCACCAAGCTCATCAACTTCACGAATCAAGATATTGTTGCCTGGAAGGACTTCAAAGAGGCATTCCAAGATTTGATATATCCCCGCATATGAACGTAGCCTGAAGTAGCGGGAATACTTGAAATTGCGCAATGAAAATATAACAGTCACATTACTTGGACAAGTTCATCCGAGAAAAGTTCTGCACCTTGAAGAAGAATGAACGACAACGGACGAATCGCTTCGTCCAAGGCCTAAACCCAAAACTAAGGTTGAAAAGCTATCAGGGAAAACTGCAAGACCCTCAATGACGCCTCCAAATTGGCCAAGTGCCTCGAAAGAGACGACATTGAACAACAAAAGTAATTAAAGAAAAAAGACTTGGTCAACGGACCAGGATAATGCTAGATGGGATGAAAGAAGATAAGCCAAGGCTCCCAACTTGAGGGACCGATGACGATATGAATGCCCACAACCCTATGAGCCCCGTGGAGGACCACACCACCACATGAAGAAAAGAAATGGTACCCCCATTGTCAAATGTTCCACATTACGAAATGTCATCGTAAGATGGGCACATGCTTTACTAATATTATTATAATTGAAAAAGAGGTAATGAAAAGATAAAAAGGTAAAGTAAATAAAAAAATAGATTATTATTTTAATATTCTTTATCATGTTTTTATATATATTTTTTCCTATTGCATCTTTACATATTGGGTTTCATCGCTTATGGGAGAATTGTCTTCCTTACTTTTGATCTTGCAGGTGATGAACACAATTGATAGATTGTGACACTGATAATGCAGACATTCATGATGCTTGAATATGATAGAAGTCTAACTTAAGTTCAATCGATTGTCAAATTAGTCTTTACGAAGTTTTATTAGTTACGTCTTTCTTTATGGAACAATGTAATATGAATATGATATTTTATTTGGCTAGATTCATTTATATAAGTTTTATTTTAAAGTTACTTCTTTCGCACATTATTGATCAATTTTATGATCAAAATCAAGTCAAATAAGTGATGTCATAGCATCTCCAAATCTATGTTCCACCATATGGCGATGTGTGAATTTGGGGGCGTTACATAGGTCATGCATGTATTGCATAAAGCACAAGTTATAAGCATGGACATTATGGGGTTTGGGCACGCATAATTGTAATTAGAAGTATTTATTTGTTATATAATTAAAAGGGCAATGAAAATGGCTGCTAAAGGAAGTATAAAAAGAAATATTCTACATTTTGATCATTGCTGCTAAGCATTTGATTTTAAGTTATATACTGGGATTTGTTTGTTTTTGGGGAGATGCTATCTTAATGTGTTGTTTTATTATATGCTTGGTCCTTGGATGTGCCAAAAGAAGGAAATTAAAATGGTTCACGTGGTTATAGTTGAAAGTGCTATTATTTCATGAAAATATTATTATCTTTTGAAACATGTTCAAGATGATTAAAAAATATGTAAGGGGTTAGAAGTATACACCACGCATTATAGTATTGCTTCCAAAAAGATTCTTTCAACTTCTGAAGACAAATTGTTTATGGTACAATTTCTTAATCATCCTAGAGTAAAAATAATAAATATTGCAAAAACAATTTTTGTTAATAGAACCTAAAATACATATTATGAGCATGTTTGGCTCATAAGTAGGTTAAAATTACTTATAAGTAAATTTTAGAAAATTTTCATGTTTGGTAACTAAAAAAATATACTTATAAGCTGTTAGGTAACTACTTATAAGCTGAAAAAAATAAGCAGGACCCCCCTTGCTTATTTTTAAAGTTGTTGGCTTATTAGTTTTAACCAACTATATTTGCTCATAAGTAGGTTAAAATTACTTATAAGTAAATTTTAGAAAATTTTCATGTTTGGTAACTAAAAAAATATACTTATAAGCTGTTAGGTAACTACTTATAAGCTGAAAAAAATAAGCAGGACCCCCCTTGCTTATTTTTAAAGTTGTTGGCTTATTAGTTTTAACCAACTATATTACTATTTTATCCATATTTTTAATATTATTATCATATAACTTTAAGGGTATATTAGTCAACATTTATTTTAACAAACATTACAACTGCTTTTTGATATTATCAACACTTTTATTCAAACATGTAACTATTTATATTTTAAAATAAGTATCAGTACTTAAAATGCTTATCAGCATTAATACTTATCAGGTATTCTTTATCAGCTAAAGTCAAACCGGCCCTATACCTTTCGATGAAATATATATTGTAAAATTAAAAATTATATTAAAATGATCATTTAAATCGCGCAAAGAGCGAGAATATTCTCTAGTTGTAGAAAATGAAGGTGTAGCAGGGATATCTATATTTCTGAAGTATGCGATGATCAAATTAGATTATATAAATTGATACACATACACAAACAACTTTAAGTAAAAAAAAAGAACGTAATAATTATATTTTTTAAGAAAAACTCACAGCATTTATCCCTTCTGAAACTTTTAAACATTAGAATTTACATTGGAACAAAGAGGCACAAAATTAGTGTGAATGCATAGCTGTAAAGTCGGTTTTGCCCGTTCCTTTGTTCATTAAAATGAGCAGTTAGACTTGTTTGAATCGTGATATTATGAGAAATTAAATGGAAGATAGATGAATGGTGTAAGTTAAATTGTGTTTGATTAAAAAAATTATAAAGGTCATAAGAGATTTAAAAGGGTGATTCATATCTCCAAATTTCAAATATTTCATTTCACTAAATGGGTGAAATTAAGTGAAATAAAACTTTTTAGGTAAAACTATTTCTTTAAATAACTTTTTAAAATTATATCATAATTCATTTAAAATAATATTCTTTTTTATATTATTTTGATTTATGATAGAAAAATATTTGACTTGAGTTCATTTGTTGGTTTAACTTTTTTCTATCTTATTTTATAATTATTCAATAATTATATTTGTTGAATTTTTATTCATTCATATTTATTTTTTCTCGGGCTAACTTTTTGTCATAATATTTTAAATCTATTGAATGTCATCATAATTTCTTTTTCAAATTAATTATTTTTTATTCAATTTGGATGAACAATTATTTTTATGATCATTTGTCTAATATTTTTATTGGTGTAATAATAATAATAATTTTTTTCATTTTTTTTATATTTATCCCCCATCTTCAATTTTTTTATCTTTTTTTATAAGAATAAAAAGATGAAAATATTGTGAAAGAGAAAAAAAACATTAGAAGGAAAAAAACTAAAGATAAGAGAAAAATGTATAAAGAAATACAAATAATGATAAATATATAAATATTATAATAAATAAAATAAAAATATAATAATTTTATATTTATTAAGGGTTATAAATAATGATATATAATAATGGGTATAAATAATTTTTATTTAAACTCTTTAAATATGACATGATTTAATTTAACTCATCCATCACCATAAATTTTTATCCAAATATGAGTTTAATAATAATTCACCACTCTACCTTACACTTCACCATCTTATTCCACTCCTCTATTAGTTAGTTGTCAAATAAAATCCTAGTTAAATGATTGAGTTCAATAACGGCGATTTCCAATGGCACAATGAGGTGCAAGATTTTTTTTCTTTTTTTTTTCCCGCGGCAACATGATCAAGTCTATTTGTGCCATATAATTATGATTGGTTTGGAATATATACCAGATATTATTCTTTTTCTCACCGAGGTCCCAACCATAATAAAGTTGAATGTTTCATCGACCGGCTACCTTGTCATTATCATTGGACTTACTATTAAAGATAGGTTATGATCATGGAATGGATATCTACATATAAATATGGTAAAAAAAATATGACACCTAATTCTCATTCTATTGTTGATTTAATCGACTGTGTTCTTTTTTCTATAGATAAGCAAATTTCCTTTAAAATAGATGTATTGCAAAGATTAAAAGCAAAGTTGAAATAGTATAAAATAAAAAAATTGAGAGTTGGTTGGCTGATAGTTTGGAGTATGAGTGACAAGAAAGATAGCAATTTTGAGTTTAGATAAAAATGAAAGAGATTAGATGTTTTGATAAAATTGAAAAAAAAAGTTTCCAAGTAAGATGCCACACAAACTCCAATCATAAGAATGGATGCTCTGTCAAAATTCACATGACACTGTGCATGTCCCCCTGCATGCTCCAATTCCTTCGTACATGATTGAAATGATCTCAACTATAATTTTTTTCATATTTAATTTTAAATTATAAATTTATCAATTTAAGTTTTATATCTTCTTTTAATTTGTTAATTTAGTCTTTTCATTAAATTTCATCCACAATTGTGTTGAATTATTTTTTTTAATAATTATGAAATATCAATTTTACCCTTAATTTTTTAATATAATAAAAATTTATAAAAAAAATGAAGTACGGATACAAATATTTATTTAATAATTTTTAAATAATTATGAACTATCTTGATCAAGTTATCATTTAAAATTTTTCAATTTTTCAATAATATTTAAAAAGAATGGGTAAAATTAGCAATTCATAATTAATAAAATATAAATCTAACAAAATTTTGAATAAAAAAAATTAGAATTAAGAAGATATTAGCCTTTGGTACATACTTTTATCTGAGCACAAGAAAAAAAATTCTTTTATATTGGAAATTTTATCACAACCATACAAACTGCTCTCCGGTGTCAGAATCCAAACTCAGAGTGGATTCAACCATGACAACAATTTGGACTTCCCAGAAATTTTTTTATTTTATGCTGAACCTCAAGACAGTCAGAGCTTAGAATCTTTCTAGAGGCAGTATGCCTTGCACAAAATGACACAAGTAGTGAATCACTAGAAGCAATTGTGGAAATCTTTTGCTCATGAAGTCCCATGACCAATCTTTTCTTTTTCTTATTTATTGATATTTATAATTAATTGTACTCGATTATTCTAATTTGACCAGAAAAATGTCTCCTTTATTGATGTATCTTTGATATTTGAATGGAGATAGGTTCTCTCTCTTCTCTCAGTTCAGCCTTTGACATTTTTTTTTCTCTGCATTATTTTCAAGCTTTTCTGGAGTGCTGTCTTGCTTCAGTGGCTTCCTTTTTCATAGCAGTGAAAAAAAGCGGTTTTTTTTTTTGCCTGTAGACAATCTTCTTCTTTCTTGCTTTTGGATCCCTCTTGAAAACAAACTTTGGTGGGTAGGTCTAAGAAGAGTTCCTCTCCCAGGTATCAAATTTGGATATTGCCTTCTGTTTCCTTTTGCTTTTATGTTCTTGGTCCAAAATTTGCTTCCGGAGCTACTGGAAACAAGTCCTTCCCTGCAGCTTCCAAGTTAATTACAGTTTGAGGCTTGTATATAAACCTCTTCTTCTTTGAGCATCAAAGTTTGATCTTGCCTTCTGTTTTTTTTTTCTTGTGTTTTGAGCACTGCAAAGCAACTTGGGTTCCTGATTTGTACTTCGTTCCCAGGTCCTGGAGGTTCTCATAGTGGGACATCCAAAATTGGATTTTGTCCTCTGGTTCTTGTGTTATCTGTATTTTATTTTCTTGTGTTCTGCTGCTCCACTGCCTTGAGCTTTTCTGAATTAAGATTGTTTGAAACCAGTAGGCCTTCCAAGATTCAATCTTTCTTCTGAATTCAGCACTAAACGATCAGGTACTTGTTTCTTCATTGGTTTCTACTCTTGCAAATTATGGCAATTTGTGTTTAGCTGAGTTATCCTTTTCTGCAAAACTAGTTCTTTTTATTCAGGAACAGTTCTTGTTTCCAACAATGGAGGAGTCTTACCAAGCCTTCTCACCCGGCGCCACTGCTGCCTTCGCCGTCTCCGAGAAGCCGAGGCAGGAGGAAGTTGTCAACAATAGCCCGCGCAACCCCGTCGCCGGAGAATTCCCCCCTGTCGGCTTGTTGGAGGTCTTCGTCCACCAAGCCCGCGACGTTCAAAACATCTGCATCTACCACAAACAGGACGTCTACGCCAAGCTGCGCCTCACCGACGACCCCGACGTCGCCGTCTCGACGAGAATAATCAACGGCGCTGGCCAGAACCCGGTCTTCAACGAGAGCCTCCGACTCGACGTGCGGAGGGTCGAGTCTTCCTCGTCGCTCAAGTGCGAGATTTGGATGCTAAGCAGGATCAAGAACTACCTGGAGGACCAGCTGCTGGGTGTCGCGCTGGTGCCGCTCTCCGACGTCCTGGCGGCCAATGGCAAGCTCGCCCAGGAGTTCTCGCTTTCCTCCACCGACCTCTTCCACTCTCCAGCCGGGTTCGTGCAACTATCGGTCTCCTACTTCGGCACCTCGCCGGACGTCATTTCCGTGTCGCCGGCAGCGAATTCCAGGGCAGCTGCCGCGGAGGACACCTTGATAGCTGACTCAGAGAAAGAAAGCTTCATCCCTCGCGTGTACGAGAAAATTGAGTTCCCAGACTTGAAGGTCGTGAACGAGAACAAGCTGATGGTCTCGGAATACTTTGGAATACAATGCGACACCATGGACACACAGCAGAGCTCAGAGAGCGCGGACTGTTCTCCTGACGAGGCGGCCGGGGTCCGCATTGTGGAGTGCTTCTCAGCTGCCACTGTCCTTGATTCAGTTGGAACTCCGAAGGATACTCCTACGACTACGAGCAGCAGTGTGTCAACAGCTGATTCCCCGGCCGTGCTCCCAACAGAATTGCAGTCAGCCTTTGAAGTCGCAGACGGCATGGCTGATTCAAAGAATGCGGTATCCAAGCCGATCATCGGCATAAACATTGAACATGAGCAACCAGTGGTTCAGCAGGACATTGTTGACATGTACATGAAGAGTATGCAGCAGTTCACTGAGTCGTTGGCCAACATGAAGCTTCCAATGGATACCGAAAATGGAGATGCAGGGTCTGAAAAGAAGTTTGCGGCGATGCCGAAGGGGAATGGTCCAAGAGTTTTCTACGGAAGTAGGGCATTCTTCTGAACTTACTGAACTGAGGCTTTGCTCAGGTGACTCCAGATTTGGCACTTTTGAGGAGCCAAATTAGTACCAGGTGTTGACAAGCCTCCTCTCTTTTTGCTGCTTAAGGCTTATCAAGCTTTGATAAATGACTTTCTATAGCTTACTGAAGATTCTGATTACTACTTATGTGCACTAATCGCCATCTTTGCTTTCATGTCTTGATGAGATAAATGTTTACTGTGTTTTTTTTTTTAATTTTTTATTTTGCCATGATCGACATTTGCCAATGGGATGTATGGATGTGCCACTTTCTGGACAACAAAACTGTCATTAAAGCAAAATGCATAAATGTTATGCTCTTGGCAAGAAAATTCAGATGCCCTTTTTGAATGTTATTGAACCCAATTTGGATGTGGTGAATTCTTGTACCTGTGTTATAAAGCATTTCTACAAAGAAATTGTGAACATTTGAAACCATGGTAGTTATTACTATCTCAATAATGATCAGAAACAGGGCCAAGCTATTTGAAAAATAAGGCCTTAAGGTGCTTTATGGTTGAATAATCTCTGTAATCACTACCTGATATTGAGGGAAAGACTCCTAAATTTGCACTGATTCAAACAATAGGCCTTGATGGTTTCCATTTCCTTAATGTCAGCAACATTTCTTATTGTCTGGTCTGATCTGGTAATATCTTCTTCTTCCCTGAAATTTGTCATCAGTGGCCCCAATTAACTTACGTGAGGGGTATTATTAAATGATAAAATATCATGTTATGCTGTTATTTAAAGCTATCAAAGCCTTCATCTTGAACGCATGCATGCATAGCTTTAATTTACAGTCATTTTCTTGGTTATATTTTTGGACAAGTATATATATATAGTTAGTGATCATGAGAATCAAAAGTTGCCATCAATAACCTGTTGATTTTAACTTCTCGTCGTTGAATTTATTGGCAACATAACTAATCACTAGTATTAGAGCTTTCTTGATTCAGATTTGTAATCAGAAGGACAAGCTACATCTTCCTAACCATCAACAAGGGCAAAATTTATCAGAATTGTTCAAACTCAATGAGAATTCTAAAACAACTTCCCACACATTGTGGTCTTACTTTTCAAGTTCAGATATGAGAATTTCAAGAGATCCATTTTTTTTTTAATGACTGGACTTGGTGATATATTATTTTTACAGTTATGATCAAACACCAATATGTAAGTAGGTTTACAGAAGAGAAGACTTTTGGTTATCAGATTTATCTTTTTGCCAAAAGCATTGCAGTGTTTTAAACTTCAGAACCAAAGTTGAACGGATGGGTCAGCAGTTATAAATACATATTTATTTATTATAATTTCAAAGATTAAATATGAATAAAAATAGAGGAAAAAATTACAATATTAAATAAATTAGCTCCGCATCATTTTAAATTATCAATTTTGTGTAGTGAAAATATGTTAGTATTTATAACAGTTTATTACTTCATAAAATCCAACACTTTCTCTTCCTTCCTTTTCTTATTCTATTTTTTACTTTCCTCTTTATATCTTTTCATTTATTTACTTGTTGTCCTTGATTTTCTCCTTCATCAATTGAATTGTTTTCTTTCTTCCTCGTCATTTTCTTTTCCATTCATTTTCAGTTTTCATTTCGTTTCCATATATTTTACTGATACACCATATTTTACCTTTTCTCTATTCCATTTCTTGCTTCCAACCTTTCTCTTTTTATAATAAAATATAAAATATATGAACAAATTTTAAAACACTTTTTTTTGTAAGTGTTTCATTTTTTTTATTCCTCAAAACCAGTTAATATTTTTCTCCCCATGCTTTTATCTTTCCACAATTTTCATCTTTTCTCTATACCATTTCTTGTTTCCAATCTTTCTCTTTTGATGTTAAAAAATAAAACATATAAACCAATTTTTTTTTACAACTTCTTCTGCAAGTGTTTGATATTTTTTCTTTTTTGTTTATTTTTTTCTCTGTGCTTTTATCTTTCCATATTTTTTCCTTGTTAATTTCTTTCTTGTCCTATTTTCATCTTTCCTTTTTTCTTAATTACTTTCCTTTTTATTTTATTTTACCCTTCCACCAACAGAGTTTAATTTATTCATTTTTTCCTCTTTTTGAGGTAAGCTTACTTTTTGGATGTTTTTTTTCCAAATTTTCTTGAACCATCAAATTGAACTGGTTTTATTTATTGAACCAACTTTTTCCGGATTCACTCTAGTTTTTTTTTCTTTTAAGCTTTGTGCTGAAACCGGAGTGGCGGTCTGATTTTAAAAACACTAAAGCATTGTAATTAAATTTCAATCTAGTTGCAAAATTTACAAGTTCTCACTTATACTATTTTATTTTAAATTTTCTACTTTCTGTTTAATTTTATTCAAGCTCAAATGCCAATTTTTAGTAGTTATTGCCTCTAACATCTCATTACCTATATATTTTTTTCGATTACATGGGAGTCTCATTGCATGATATAAAGAAAGAAAAAAATAAAAAATAAATAAGTACATAAGTATCACTTATGGAATTCGAACTTAAGATCTCTTAATATTCAAGTCGAGGGGTGAGTCACTGCACTATGTCATTTTTCTCTATCTATATTTTTTCTAATCACACCTTGAAATACAAATTATTATTTTCAATTTTTTTAGTACTCGTTCGAAGCCTCCGATGTCCGAAACTACTAGCATCTGACTAATTTAAATTTGAGGCAAAGAAAATAACGATATAATGACTCCGAAGCTCGAACTCGAGATTATTAACTCCCGATTTCTCAATCTGAAACACACTCCTCTAAACAAGTGTTCTAAATAAGTCTCGTATCACCTCTTCTCAATTTCTTTTATTTTTTGACTTTTTATCTTTACTTTATAACTTAAGCTTTACTACATTTAAACATTTTTTGTAAATAACCAAAGGATTAGTCCAGTAAATATCTATATATGATAATTGGGCCCAAGGTTACATGAATAATCTTTCTTACATCTCCACCGAGTAAATTTCGTCATCAAACTTTATATTTTATAACTCAATGGTCATCCAATATTTAGGACGTTTTAGGCATGATCATCTTGATCGGTTCCACGGATTAAGACTTGTAATTCTAGCGGGTTAAAACCTGTTAAAGTTTACGTGGAGATCATTATCTCTTCATCACGTACGTCAGACATTTCCCATTAAAGATTTTCTTTCTCTATGTCATCAATAAACTAATAAAGTAAAAAAAAATTAAAAATTAAAAAAAAAGGTCCAATGATGAGCTCCTACCAAAGGAGAGAGAGGAAGAAGGCGTCGCCTGAGCCAAAGGAGAGAGAGTCACCCCTCCTCCCTCCTCTCTCCTACTTGAGAGGAGGGGACACTTTTCTTTTATGTCATTCAAACGTTGTATTTATTAAATATTTTAATTAAAGTAATAATTAACTTATTGTTAATTAATTGTTAATATCTAATAATTAATTATTATTCGCTATTAATTATTTGAAATCGTTGGACATGTCAAACAGAACATAAGAGCAGTGATGCCTCCCTCCTCTTCTTTCAATAAAATCTTTTTAGAAAATGTTTTAAGTATGATAACGTTTAAGCTAATTCTATATATAATTAGACCCATTAAACAAATACCTTATTTGAGAATTCCTTGAAGCTAAAACTAATTCCATATCATTAATAAATAAAATAGCTGGTACTTAACTTTTAAAATAATAATTCTCCTAGCTAATCTAATAAAAGACGTTTTTTTTTTTATTTTGGTTTTGAGCTGTTCATGGAGTCATATTTCCTTTGACACCATCCATCTGCAATCACCAGCACAAAGCTTTTGAGGGAGCCCCTGATTCAGGGACCACCCACATCACCATCCCAAAAATCCACTACATACAGCTAATGGCCTCTCATGGTGTTCCACTATCCCTCTTGTTGTATTAGCTGTGTGTTTGCATTTGTTTAAGTAGTGGGTGGAGGGAATTGGAACACTATGACCTTTAAGTTCTCCAACTAATCCATCATTAAGTTTCCAGTCTGTAACCACACAAAGCTCATGCCCTAATGGCCTACAGAACAAAGGATGCACAGTTCAGACCCAGAAGGGAAGAGATTGGCATGGTTAATGTTTGACCCATAAGGGGTTGTTTGGTTGTAGGATATGGACAGAAAAAAATATTTAATGAGTCTTGGTTTTTGTTTCATGCACTGAAGTCGGGCATGGATTAATTTCTCTCTGAAACACATAAACTTAATCTACTGCTGGCCACCAATGATCAAAATCCAGGAAGTTTTATTGTTCTTAATCTGCACAACCCTGAATTTTATGTGAACAGGGTCTATGGAACTGCATAAAATGGACCTTTAATCATATGTTATGCATAAAATGGACCTTTAATCATATGTTATGCATAAAATGGACCTTTAATCATAAGTAATTTTTCATCCTCTAATAAGTAACCATCTGATGAAGCCTTAATCATTTATTAGTAGCGAATGATGCAAATCAAACTATTACTGCATGACTATAATACCAACTGCTAATAGTAAATAGGTAAGTTTGAGATCAACATGCTCCTAGTTACATGCATATATAATATTTCACATAAACATATATGTATACATAACATAGATGTATTCAGTTTCACTGAGGCACAAAGGAATATACAAGTCTAGTAATTGCTTTGACATCTAAAAGAGGGAAACAACAGAATGATGGTGTCTTCCTATCCCACCTAATGAGTAAAGGGCACGCGCGCACAGAGAGAGAGAGAGAGAGAGAGAGAGAGCTATGTGTTTTACAGCTAGAAAGGAAACAAGCCATCCAACAGATTACTTATTAAATTGGATAAAAGGAAGAAAAATGTACAAATATCAAACTTACAAGACCTGAATAAAATTTTCTAAAAAGCAACCCATCGATGATAATGAATATCAATAAAATTTATTTCTTATTATCTGAAGGGACTGATGGAATCCCCAACAGTTTTACACTAGTACCAACTAAACTTGGCACCTCTGCAGTGAAAGAAAACTAAATTCCATATTGGACATCACATCAGTTTCTTTTCCTATATATAAAAAATTGTTGAAAGTCTATAAAATGCACGCCAACGTAAACTGGCAACCTCAAATGTATTCATCAATCTTGATTTTAAATCTTAATCAAATAGCCAGAAGAAAACCTACAACTCCGAAGAAAAATCCAAATCCAAATCCAAATCCTTGCATAAATTCTTATATACTTGAACTCTATGAAGTAAAGTTACCGAAACCAACTCGTTGGTTAGCTCTAAACAACAACTAACCCATATATGTGATTATATCAGAAATTTAGTCTTTCATCTGCTCCACTCGATCCTTGACCTATAATAAACTTGGTGCTGGAACAAAGAATTCCCTAAGTTGCAATTCCTGTCGAGATAAACAAAAAGAGAAAGAAATATCAGAGTGAGTAGTCATTCTCTACTATGCATGAAAAAGAATATGAATGCTATGACAAAATCTTCAATATAGAAAAGAATAGTCAACATTGAAAGGATCACTCAATAATGACTACGAGAGAATCTTAGCCACAGAGATTCCATGCTAGAAGAAGGTAAGCATAAAAAATTGACCAATTAGCATGACAGAATAGAAGCTTCAGGGTGGAACATAGGTACTATACATGGAAAAGTTATGTTCCTATTTATGTTCATCAGTTATACCTTAGATTCAATGCAGTGTGTAGGAAGAAAAATATATGCGCAGGTATAAATCATGACATGATAAGTCTCGTGATACGCATCAGAGATATAAACATAATATAAAAGAACAAATTATTGCAAAATAAAGTTCGAATACACTACTCACCTCTATTTGGTTGCCTGTTGGCAACATTGTAACTACCAATAAAACCTGATGATGCCTGAACAGCAACATCTGAAGATGCAGTTCCAAGTCCAAAGCCAAATGGACCAGACCCATCGAGCTCAGAAGATTGAGCTCGCCAGGTTGTGTTGCCATAAATCGAACTGTTATTATAAGTATCAGCAATGTTTCCTTCATATCCATTGCCTGTCGTAGTGAATGAAGTATTGATAGAGGGAGACCCAACAGGGTTCCTACCATAACTGCTCAAGCCCAAACCAAAACTATTGTCTCCCCGGTTCAAGCTGCTATTAACAAAACCACCAAGGCTTGTATGCCCGGATGGCATAAAGGAATTAGAGCTAGAAGAGTTTGTTATGTAATCGAGGCTACCGTTTCCCCATAAATTGCCGGTTATTGAATTCAAACCTGATGTGGTGTTGTTATTACTAGAACGGTATCCTATAGGGCTAGTAGTGTACCTATTAGAATTCCCGTTATAATAAGGGCTTAGTGCCCGTCCATAACCAAGTCCATTACTGAAACTTGAATTCCCTCCATAGTTCAGGCTTACCTGAGGTTCAAAATTCATATCAATTCCATAACCGGGAGCAAAAGAAGGAAAAACATTTCTCCCATTAGCTACTGGACTTAATCTGCCACCTATTCTCATCCCATAGCCACCAATTGAGCCTGATGGGTTGTATCCCTGAGTGTAACCATTAAGAAAGTTGATATCCCTGTTCAAAGAACCATAATTGTACCCTCTGACAAGTGGGCGCATGGTTGGCCCTGGGGACAGCTCTTTCGGAACAGCCCTCTTGACTTCAACCATCTTGCCATTCAGCTCATGAAAGGTCTTAACCAGAACCTTATCGATAGCATCTTCTGAATCAAAAGTGATGAATCCAAATCCTCTAGGTCTTTGGGTGTTATGGTCGTACATCACAACGACATCCGTAATTGTCCCGAACTGATCAAAGTACTTCTTGAATTCGGCCTCAGTCACAGTTGAAGCAAGACCTCCTACAAATATCTTCTTGGTACGTCCAGGACCAGGAGAACCATGGAGGGGATTGGTATTCCTGCTAATGATGCTCTGATCATCCCGAGGAACAGCTTTCTTTGCCTCCACCTGAAAAAATCATCAACAGCACATTCACAATATATCAAAAATATTTTTTTTGTGCTAGTAGAAGATTCTCATTTACATCATTAATGTAAAATGCTACTGTAGCCTACATAGAAATAAGCTCGCCATCTCCAAATATAGAAACTAAGCAATGTAGAGAACATGATTAGAATGCAACAAAATATAATCACACATGATTAGAAGGTCTCAAGTACAGTTATTCTAATGGGATTTTTCATGCCCCTTTATTTTTCTATTCCATTTTCATTTACTAGGTGCATATATCTCTCTTTATAACCAAATAAAGAAACTAAACAATGCACTGAAAATCTAAGAAACTGAGACCAAGATGAATTACCATCCGGCCATCGATCATATGTTTCTCCAAAACGACATTCTCTGCAACAGCAGGATCAGCAAACACAACGAAACCAAAGCCCCGAGCTCGTCCAGTGGTCCTGTCCTTCATGATGACAGCCTCGGTCACCTCTCCGAAGCCGCTGAAGTATTCGCGGAGACGGTCTTCATTCGTATCCCAGGAGATCCCTCCGACAAACAGCTTCCCAAGATCCGACTCCATCCTCGACACTGCAATCATATCCACCCAACACAGAGTTCAGCATTACAAGTTTTATTGTTCTTGTATTATAAAGGAAGCCAAAGTCTAATACATCATAAAACATTAAAATTAAAATCTGATGACATGTATTTCATGTGAAATTTAACTTTATCACTTAAATGGCGACCAAGGACCTCCAACCTCTCTACAGGATACGATGACTTGATACAGGAATCCTGTTTGCTAACATAATTCATTCGCATTTAAACCCAATATTACTGCTGCCAACCAATTACATCGGATCAAATCTAGACAAAAAAAACAGTTTCAGAGAAAAATAACACAAATAATTGGGAGACAGCAAAATCCAATCTTTGAGCATCGGGCTCGTTCAGCATACACCTATACAAAACAATAGAACAACCGCTGCAATGGATTTGCATCAGATCTAATGATGTCCGAGAGCAAACCAGGAAGAGAATCGAATAAAAATCCAATCTTTACAACAGAATTCGATCGAAGCATCGACCTTTCACATGACGACAATTCATTCTTAGCAGACAGAATCAAACAGACAAAAAAAAGCAACAAAAAGCAAAAAGGACGGTTTTGAAGGATAATCCATAATCTGTTCGAACTGGATTGTATTATACTCACCGAAGAGAAGGAGGACTGCGGAGGCAGGGAATTCCGTTCCTTGAATCAGATGGCGCAAGATCTAAGAGGAGAAGCAAGGCATCGTTTGAAAGAAGGAAGGAAGGAAGGGGAGGAGGACGATAAAAGAGGAGTCTTTCTTCTTGATTTTGTTGCTGTTGTTGGCAATGGTACTCTCATCAAGAGGGAGATATGAGAGGGGGTTTCTTTTCTCTCCTCCTCCTCCTCCTCCTTCTCCTCCTCCTCCCCTTCTCTCTCTGTGGTTGCGTTGCCTTTCCCTTTTTCCATGTACATATTGCCATAAATTCTCAAACTTTCCTTGTGGTAAGGAATAAATTCTTAATAATAATAATAATAATAATAATAATAATAATAATAATAATAATAATAATAATAATAATATATTATTATTATTATTATTATTATTATTATTATTATTATTATTATTATTATTATTATNNNATAATAATAATAATAATAATAATAATAATAATAATAATAATAATAATAATAATAATATATTATTATTATTATTATTATTATTATTATTATTATTATTATTATTATTATTATTATAATAAAACTTTAGGAGTTGTTCATAGTTGGATTACTTGCTTTTTCCACCTTCCGTTCATGTTGTATTGAATTGGCCAACCATGACAAAAAAAAAGAATTATTCTCCTTTTATGTATCTGTGTTACGTAAATATGGATATTGATCTAGTAAGATTGGAGGTTTAACAATTTTGAAAATCTAAGGTATAATTATATACTAAGTATATGATGTATAAATAAATAGCAGAAAAAAAACAGATTTTGTAAGATAAAAGTCAATAAACTAATTATGGATTTTATAAGATAAAAGGCAATAAAACAATTATGCGGCAATGCCATTAAACCCCTTATTAGAGGGTTTTAAAAGGAAAAAAAAATAAGGCAAAAACACATTTAACAATTTAATGATTCATTTAAATATATATATCAATAATTCTTATTTCAATAGCCAATAAATCAACCAACTAATTTCTATTATATTCCTTGTATTATAGCATCTTATTTAACCTCGAAACATAAACGCTGTCTTTATAGTTCCACTTTATCATTAAGCTACATTTTTCATATTTTCCCCTTTTTTTACCTATTTTATTACATTTTAACTGATCAGCAATTAAAAATAAAAAGGTGCGGCCCATTAAAAATCCATTTAGCTACAAAAACCGAGTCAGAATTAATGGATTCCGACTCCGATTCCTCAAACGAGATGACATTTTAGATCCTATTTGGCAAGTAGAATCAGAGGTTCTTCGAGTTCTAGTTAATAGTTTGATTTGATAGATTAGTCTTAATAGTATTCGGATGAACTAAAAATATTAAGTTCCACGAGTGTTTGGATGAATCGCAATGAGAACTGAAAAATAAAATTAATTATTTAGATAAATTAATTATAAAATAAAAAATATTAAAATTCGTTTGACACAAAAAATATTTCTAATAATCTTATAAATAATATAAAATTTATCTTTTATATAATATATAAAATATTTTGATAAGTTTAAACTACAAACAAACGTTAATTAAACATAATATATTATATAATATATAAAATATTTTACTAAAGTTAAATTAAAAATAATTTTAGAATTATATTATTGAGTTAGTATAAAATTAAAATATACTATTTAAAAATATTTTGTTAATTTTACACTAAAAATAATTAGCATAAAATTAAAATTCAAACATTTAAAACTAAATTAATAATTAAGCTAATCATTTTAATATAAATTAAAAGATAAAAAATTATAAGCTAATGATAGAGTAAATTAAATAATTTTAAAAATAAAGATGACCTGTAAATTAAAATGAAAAGAAAAAAAAAGTAAGAGTGAAATAGAAAAACAGAATTTAAAAAGAAATAAGAAATTGTCACATCAAATAGGAAAGAAGCCATGCGATTCCTGCTTGGACTCGAACCTGGGTTCACCTGATCCCAAGTTCTAGTCCATTGATTCTGTTTAGGGTTTTGTCAAACGTCTTATCATTTGATAGAACTCACTGGAATCGGGCTTGGATTCTGGCCTAATTTTAATAGCTAAATAGGGCCTTAAGGAACCGATTACAAAATTCAAAATTGGAACTTCAGGTCACGTGATCCGGAGTTTCAGCTGACAGAAATCGACAGGTTCAACAACAGGTCAATGGTGTGTTGTAGTATTTTTTTTAAATTCTTATGCAATTTTTGTTCTTTTTTTCTTTACTATTAATATTAAATAATAATATTTTTAACTAGTAGTTTACTTATAATATTTTATTAATTTGCATGTGGAATTAATTTTTTTATGAAATAATTGTTATTAAATTATTAATTCATGTTTTAAAATAGATTAATAGATACTTTTTTACAAAATTTTATGAAATTATTAATTGGTGAGATTAGTTTTATATTATTTATTAATTATTTTTAATAGTTTTAATCACTACTATTAACAAAATTTTATGACAATATTAATTTATGAGATTAATTTATATAATTTATGAATTTTTATTTTTAATATTTTTAATCAAAATTTGAAAAAAATTATTTTGTGAGATTAATTTTTATATTATTTACTATAATTTTGTAAATCAATTAAGTTTATTTTTTATTAAAAATATATTTTACATTTTCAGTTCTCACTTTTTTTCCAAATACCCATAGAACCTACCTATAATAATTATATTTTAGTTCATCCAAACAGTATAAGAACTAATTTATCAAATCAAACTATTCAGTAGAACTAGAGAACCCCCGATTCTACTTTCCAAACAGGGCCTAAGGGAACGGGAGGCCCCTCACCCCACGTTACCATCAACAATTAATCATTTACATAAATTTAAGAGAACAAAAGGCCATTTTGCATTATCCAAGTAGATGTGTTCATCGGATCAGATCAATCAGATAAATTTGATTATTCGAACTGATCTAATCTCAATTAGATGAGATCGGATAACTGATTAGGTCGAACTGACCCACGGTACGAGTTTTAATTTTTCGAACCCGATGAACTCGACACAATCTGATGATATGAACTTTTAATTTTTTTATTAAATTTGAATCAATTTTTTCTTGATACAAATTTGATATTAATTTAAACTTAAAATGTATTTAAAATATATACTTTGTATATTTTAAAAGTATTACAAAATTTGAAAAAAAATATTTTTTTTCCTTTTTTAAAATATAATTAATGTTAAATATTATAAATAAATAATTAAAATATATTAAAAATTAATCATATAAACTAATGATCCACCCCGACATGATGGACATTGGATGAGATCGGATTCAATAGCTACTTTATCATAAACCCGATCCAACTCAATCCAAACAAAATCAATCAGGTTGGATCGGTTTGGGTCAAACTCGACCCGTGAACACCCTAATCCATGGTTACTTTTGAGGGAAACTATTTTTTTTGTCAAAAATATCAATTTTGTGCTTATTTTAAACTACTTTAATTATTATTAACATCAAAATAGTCATTTCAAACTTATATAAAATGAAACTTTTTTATAATACAAATGTTTTTTCTTAAATATTTAATTAATACTATATTAAGTGTGCCTTGATCAACCTAGTGCTACTCGCGTCAATACTATGTTGGACAAATTCGCCTAAAATATGACACAACACGATTGTGAAGGGAAGAGGCTGAGTCAATATATCATTCTTGATGTACCATTTTCAAGCCATGCCATCCGCATGGCCCTCCATTCCATCTCTTGATTGCTGTTTCAATGATTATGCTTACACCTAGCAAAAGGAGGACATTCTTGGGCCTCATGTCCCAATAAATGAAGCCAAAAGTGTAATACCTGATCAAAACGGCCCGAGTTGAATGAGCCGTGTTACCGAAACGGCCCGAGTTGCTGGGTCGTGTTACAGAAACGACCCAAGTTGAATGGTCGTGTTTACAACACGGGCCGAGTTGGTCAAAGCGGGCCGTGTTGGGCCGCGTCACACAAATCGGACTAAAAGTCCAATCCCAAAAGAAAACTAGTTTAACAACGACTCAAACTCCTTAAACCCTAGCTCTAATCCCAATATAAACTCTTAACACGAAAATTAATTCTCTCAAACCCTCATTAGTTGCACTAGCCGTCAGGGAAACTTCTCTCTCCTCTCTTCTTCTCTCTCTCACGTTTGGGAACGCCTCGAGAATCGTGCCAGGAGGAGACAGGGAACAGATATCAGAACGAAGAGAAGGCAGTGGCTCGCAGATCGAGGAAGGGAACAGAATCCGAGGTATGTAATTAGGATCATTAAGATGATTAATATTCAGGTTTTAAACTGATTATACATGATGATAAGAAAAAGGTTTTTCGGCGAGATTTGATGATTAAATAATATTAAAATTGTAAATCCGTAGTCGGACACGGGCTGTGTTCGCCCATGACACAGCTGCGTCTTCTCTCTCAGCGTACGCAGATCGGAGACGGACAGCGTCGGATGAAGACACCGTCGATTTGGCCTGAAACGGATCGCGTTCACATGAACACGGTCCGCGTCCTCTGAACGGACTGCCACGTCGGACACGA
>LTAE01008314.1:4338-20806 GCA_001647135.1 Pontederia paniculata | reverse complement strand
AGGCTTCGCCCTTGAAGAAGGAAATAGTGAACTCCGAAGATCTCGTGGGAGAATATCGGAGCGGGGACGTAGGCCAAGAGTTCGGCCGAACCTCGACAACAAACTTCGTGTTTGTTTGTGTATTTGTGTTTTCTCTCTTTACTCTCTTCTCTGTTTGTTTATATTTGTATATGCTTGCTTCCACTAACATAATACACTAAGATTAAAGCAAAGAGAGTAAAAGTTTTTAATACACCAATTCACCCCCCCTCTTGGTGCCATCTAGATCCTACACAAACATCCTGAGTACAGAAATTACATAAGAAAAATAATATCCAGCCAACATAGTATTTTTCGAAAAGTAAAGTTTAGTGCAAAATAAAATAAAGTTCTGGCCGTCCGTCCCCCCTTGGTCACATCGTCTCCTTCTCCTTTTATGTCCCCCGTGTCCTCTTCAGACCTTCCATTTTGTGCTTCCCCAAAATCCAGAGGTGAGAAGAACTTTCAAAATTCAAAATCCCCAAAATCTCGCCAGGTGAGGGATCAGCTCCGCAGAATCGGGGTGTTAGTTGTGGAGGTTACCCCGGTTCCTCGGCTGCAACCACAAAAACGGAAAGGAATTAAAAAATTCAAATGTTCAAATAGCTAAAATCATGGAATCTAGTAAAAACCTTCTTAAATTAGCTTAAATTCTCAAAATCCAATAATGATAATGCTGAATATTCATAATGCGCAAAATGGAAGTAAATCAACAGAAATTGTTTGCAAGAATGGAGATTGAGGTAAGCTTTTCGGGGGTTGGGTCAAGCTATTTAGGTGTACCCTTTCCTGTCATCAATATGTATCACAAGTTGAACAATTGTACACTTATTATTCACTGAATGACATATGCATGAGACTGAGCTCTTTTTAAAGAAGGGGATGTTAAGGTGTTTCTCAATCCCATCGATGGTTATAAGATAAGCCTTCTAAAAGTTGTTTCATCCGAGTCTTTGATTAGTTAGTTTGGAGTATGTTTCATTGATAGGAGTCTCAAAGTAGTTGGTTAATGTTAGTGCTTTGAGTTTTAACATATTGATTTTGGAATTCTAGTTGCTAGGAAATTACGTTTCAATTTCTTGTATTCATGTGAATCAAATCATTTTCTGATGAAATAAACATCTTCCAATATTCTATCAAATTTTATGTGCCTTTTTTGAGTTTTAGAAGTTTAGCTTGCAACTAGAAGAAGGCTTTGGCTTCTTTTGCCTTGCGCAACTCCTCTATTGACATGCCTTTGAGGAAATGCTCCAAATTTTAGAATTTTTCTTCCACATGTTGCTCTAATGACATATTGATGTTGTTCTTGGAGAATAAAAAAGAGACACAATAAATAATAATATTGTGGTCCAGAGTGTAAACATTATTTCCACTCATTATTTGAACGTCTAAGTCAAGCAGTGTGCACCATCTAAACATCTTTTTGTAAGAATTTAGATCTCGCATGAATATAAGAAAACATTTTTTTTTATCGAGATCATGCGTTCTAGGATCCATAGAATTGATTTAACATAGAATAATTTAGATCATACTTGAAAAGTTCGCACCCAAAGAGATTGATCGGAGTGTCCATCTTTTGGATCGCCCTCTGAGAATCATAGATGTGATTCCTCTAACGGTATCCACACTAAGACCAAGATGAACTTGCACTTAGAAAAAAGAGAAGTCATATGAGGAATTAAAAGAATCTTATAGAAGAATTCATATATTTATAAAGAGGTGATTGTAACTAACTCAGCCTCTTTCTCCCTATTGACAGTCATGATCAAAACATATCTTCGATCAACTTTTGACCATTTGATTGACTATCAATCATGATAATTAGAGTTAAGGCATACTTATTTGCTGACACTTTTAATGATCAAGAAGATAAAAAAGAAAAATAATATATACAAGGGTATCTTACTCCTAGGTAATGAATGACTAGAAGAGGAGAAAACATCGAAGGAATGAGACAAAATGAAAGAAAGAGAGGAAAGTTGTGCTGCTGACCAGGAAAAAAGAGAAGAACAAAGAAAAAGAGAGTTAAGTAACAAAAAGGGAAAGAAAAGAAAGGGAGGAAGACCAGGTTCAACAATGATCTATTGCCACTACTGCTGCTAGTCATACAATTTCCACTATTGTCATCATTGGACACTAAAAAGAAAGATGGTAAAAAAATGGAGGACTAACTAATGAAGGTATGTAATTAGACATTTTTATCCCTCCTTTCTCTAAAGAAGTTTCTATTATTACCTAGATATCCAATGTTATATGTAGATAGCAGATAACATTTCTCCAAAGGGATTGATAGTTGAACCCGAAGGAATCCAATTACATTTGTTACCTAAGAACTTATAAACAATTATTCCAGCAGGAACCCAATTCAACCTGAAGGAACGATTGTCCTTACAGGAACCCATTAAAAGTTGTTCTCGAAGGAAAATAGTTGAACCTAAGGGAACCCGTTTAAAGTTGTTCCCAAAGGAACCATAGACAGATATTCTTAGAGGAACCCATTAATAGTTTACCGAGAGCCAAATCATATCTTTCATTGATCAATTCAATCACATGAAAATTTTCTTTTAAATCCTATTGTCATTGGGATCTAGGGTTTTTATTTATATAACAATCAAGCATTCAATCAATAAAACAATCTTAATATCTCTTTTGGTGACGGAAGCACAACCCAAGTCCGAAAGTGGACATGGTCCATTTCACGGAATTAATCATTAGTTTCGCCTTCGATAGAATAGGGTTCGCGTCATACGTGAACACGGTCCATTTTCTATGGCATCATTTAGTTACTTATTCTCCTTATGGGATGCGGTTTACGTTGGGCACAAACATGGTCCATGTTGTTTACTTCATGGCACGGTCCAAATTCAATGAGACTTGACCCATGTTTGTTCCAATGTTATAATTTGACACGACCCATTTTTGGGAGGCACACGTCCCATTTCCGGCACAAATATCCTACCTGATCTGCTCCATCTTCAAGTCCGGTGTTGTTCAGAAATACGGCCCACGTCAAGGGGAGACGCGATCCATTTTTTATCCTTCATATGCGATTTAGTGAACATGACCTTCGTCCGAGTGATGTGGTTGTTCTTTTACAACAAGGAACATGGTCCGCATCCCATGTACCCTGTGGTCCATTTTGTATTAGGTTTTATGTGTCAGTGCCATCCTCAATCAATCGAACGCGATCCACATCAAGGGTGACGCGGTCCGTTTTCATTTTCCACCATGGTCCGAGGATGATGCGACCAACTCGCTGGGATATGCAACCGCTCCCATAGGCTATAAACACGGTCCATGTCTTTTAGTACACAGTCCATGTTTGGTGGTTGCTACTGATACTCCGTCTTCATTTTGATCCTTCATAAGAGAAGATTCTTATTAATGGATACAACATCATTATCATTACTTTTCATGTGGATCCCTAATTTTGTCATGATCATATGAAAATTCTTAAGGTTGATCCTTCTAACTACATACCTAATTATCGTTAAGCTTTTTTTTCTCATTCTTCATTTTTTCAATCCTCGACCCTCCTTTATGATCTTCCTCCTCTTCAAGTTCTCCAAGAGAGAGAAAAAGAAAGAAAGAAAGAAAGAGAGAGAGAGAGAGAGAGAGAGAGAGAGAGAGAGAGAGAGAGAGACCTTCTGGTACTTGGGCTTGGGGAGAGAATTAACGAGGATCTCCCTTCTCTTTATCTCTATTTATAGAGGTCTTCCAGTGAAATCAAAGTACAACCCAACTTAATCTCTCTTAATTTTACTTTATCCCAGAACCAGTTTAAAAATATTATTATCTATCTCTTATTCGAACTCGCAACCTAATGAGCACAACACGACCCATGTTCAATTTGAATAGGGTCAATGAGGGACTTCTCAATCGTGTGGGAGCAACATGGTTCGTCCTATTTGAACATGATCTATGTTGAATCTTTGTCTAATAATTCGACATGTTTTCATTAGTCACGTGCAACACGGACCCGTGCCCTGGTCGGACGATCTGTGTTAGACATTTAATTAATCATTTATTTTTTTTGAAATTGTCAGATGTTACAAGAGCGGTAGTGATAACTACAGATTGTAGAAGCCACAAGGAAAATTCCTCAAGTTTTCAACTACTCACAAAAAATTGATATAGACCGATCAAAGAGGAATATTAGATAATTAAATAATTTTGATTCAATTGGTAGCCAACGACTACAACCAAACCATAAATAAATAATAAGAAAAAAATCTTTAATGAATGATATGATTGTAATGATGACTGTCTCAACCGTAGTGTCTCAATCGTCTATTATAGGCCATAACAATTGTTATGGTTACCCTGAATGCCATCACTATCAAGTGTTTAGAGCCTTATAACAAGTTATTAATTGGGTGCTTCTGCTCATATGTCTACTTCGAACCAACGATTGTTATTTTGTAACTATACACATGATGCTATATGTTACATATGAATAAAAAAAGACATGCATGCATATCATAGATGCATGGTAAAGACACAAGGAATTATTTGATGACAATAAATGCATCACAAGACATAATGGCATATCATTAATGCACAATAGTTGCTTATTATATTGATTAAATGGATAATGGATCAATGCCAACTATGCCTTAATATGGAAGATTGAAAAAAAAATCAAACTAAAAGGCTACTAAAGCTGCTTAAAGTATGACACAATTGTCCACAATTTTCACATGCTTGATCGTCCATATGTTGAAACATTTTTCAACGATTTATTGATTTATTGACATGAAAATGTTAAGTTACACCCATTATGACATTGTTAAGTACCAAATAATTTATGCATGATACATCGTCATTTTATTGATTATAGTTCTACAATGTATACTTCTAAAGGGCCTAACATATTATGAGTAATGATAAGGGCATCCATATTGTCATCGTCATCTTAATAGAGATTTACTGAAAGAAAAGCAAAATAAAATTGAAGGATATGAATGTATGAATATCATAACTTTATATCAAAGTATAGACATAGAGAAAATGATTTCACCAAAGAAAGACATAAATGTGTATGTGTGCCCAATTACATTCAAACAGATTGTGCTCAAGAGAATCATTAGAAGACAATATTGATAGTATAGAGGCACTGACAAGATATATAAACATGCTTCCTAGGCACATTTGATCGATGAAACACAATCATCCTTGAAATGACAATATTTCATGAAAAAAATTGAAGGAGAGAGAAAGTGAGTGATACATGCATTTTACAACATATTTTAAGGTCTGAATTAGGCATAATTTTAGTCATTCTCGCATAGCATGCATTTATTTTTATTTTTATTGGTTCAAATTGTTTCAAATCCAAAATTTACTTCTATTTGGTGTTATTTTATAGGAAATCAACTGAAGAGGCTAAAGAGAGTCTAAAATGGACCTGGCATCGCAAAAGAACTTGCTCACGAAAGAAGATCAAAGTGTTAGGAGCCATCACGGATCGTGATGAAGTGAGATCAGCTGCAACTAGATCCATCATGGACCGTTGAATATTATGACCTTTACAGGGGGCAATGCAACTTCAACCCAGATTGTTACAGGCTGTGATGGTTCATTACATGTCGTAAGGATAGAGATCAAGATCGCAATGGCCATTATAACGACCTTTACAACGGAAGCAACTCAGACCATCAGATCCTCGAAGGTCGTAACACTATATTATGGATCATGAAGTAACATATCACAGACTATCACAATTCATCACGACCTCGATAGTAGTGGGCGATTACTGCATAGTTTATCATCACGGGCCGTGAAAGAAATAACATGTTGTGAGAGAAGAGGAGATCGAGGTGCAAATCCATTCAATGCCCGAGTTACGGGCCATGATATCTCATTACAGACTGTGACGACTTGACACATCCTAAAGAGTTATATACTAGTGGGCCATGAAATCCTCTCACATGCCATGATAGATTGACTAAAAATGATATGTTCGAGATTTCGATATGATTTGACAACCAAAAAGAAAAAAATTGATCTGAGACTCTAAAGATTATATTGCAACATATTTTCTAAGGATTTGGATGAGTTTTTATAGAATTTCCATCACCATTGATCGAGAAGCAAATTTGATTGAAGGGTTCACATGCAACTATCATCTAAATCTAGGAAATAATGCAATCTAATACACTAGAAAGCGCACTAGTTGTTCAAGTAATAAAGTGATAACAGGGTAAGGATGTCGAATCCACGAGGATTAATGTAACCTATCCTTGTCTAATTCAGAAGTAGTAGAGAAAAGATTAATTTCAATTTTATTTCAGAAGATAAAAGATGAGAAAAGATAAAATTCTAGAGATGTCGTCAGATGAGATCAAATCGAATGCAGATGGAAGATTTAGGACTATCTCACCACTAAATCAGGCTGAATTAAAATTGCTTCTAATGATGGACTAAGAATTGCCTAAAGTATGATCCCCTAAAAAGGTTCAATCCACTATCTCAACTTCAGATTAACTGGGACATTCAAACGAATCCACCCTAAATCAGTCTAAACCTAAGATGCTTTAATGTTGCAGTTTTTAAATTGTTGATCGCTTAAACAAGTCCAATCAGCAGGCCATACAAATCCCACGAGTAATCAGATTAAGATATGCAATATTATGAATTTAAATTCAAAAATCAATCCTCTCTACATATGAAACCACGAATTCTATTACACTAAACAATGAATAAGAGAATTTCATGATCATCACAGAGAAAGAAAAACATTAAGAACGACATGCATTTTCAAAAGAAACAACTATATAGATTCAATCTCAAATAGGACTCAGAAACTCCCTGACAAAGACAACTAAACAAATGAAAATAAGTTCTTCCAACAGAAAATAAGAAGTCAAACTCTAGATCTCTGCCGAAGATCTTCAAGCCTCTGAAAATCTGAATTTTACTCAAGACTTCGAATAGATCTCTCTAGTTTCTTCTCTTCAATTTTGCCTCTATTCTCTGTGTCTTTTTCATCTATATCTTTTTTACTCCCTATCCTTTTGGTTATCCATGTGTATTTATATCCCCCAAGGTGTTTTTAGAGTTTCCATAGAGTTTGAGAAAGTTTGGAAACCTTTCCATCCAAAGATAAGAAAATCTCTAGTTGAATTCGTAACAATCTTTGTGGCTAAGAATTCCTTCTTTAAAATATTTTTAAATATTATAAATAATGTTTTCTTTTGATCCCCAAAGAGTTTGGATATGTTTAGAAACCTTTTCCCATCGACATTCTTCCAAAAGATTCGAGTTTGAGCGAAAACGGACGAGACTACGCGTGTTATTATGGGCTGTAAAAGATTTAATGGGCTATAACAGGAGTTGTGACGGCCCGTGATGAAAAGTTGTGGCCCGTGAAATCCAAGGTAAGATCCCGTGATAAGATATTACGACCTGTAACACGGTGAAATGCAAAATTGGGCTTGTTGTGAAGGTCGTGATAGTGTGTAATGGTTCGTGACGGCTGAACTGCTCCTTTTATACCTTCATCACGACTTCTAATGCGTCGTCACGGCCCATGATGAGTGCTGAATGTTGTAATCTCCTCCATAAATGTACCCTTTTATTCGTCAATCCCAACCCTTAACCTCTTCAGTTGATTTCCTACAAAATAGTCACCAACAAGAGTAGAATCACGACTTGAAATAATATGAACAAATAAAGAATAAAATAGATGCATGTGATGCCAAAATGACCCAAAATTGTGCCTAATGCATGCCTTAAAATATGTTATAAAATGCATGCATCAAATACCCCCAAGCTTAAGATCTTGCTTGTCCTCAAGCAAGCACAAAGAAAGACTCAAGACAATTCCATCATAATCAATATCCTGTAGACCAATACTTTTCTCCTTCCACCCCTTACATGTGCATCATAAGAGTCTCTCACCTTTACTTGAGTTACGCTACATAGAATTTCTGATTCTTAAACATATTTAAATAGTCTAAATCTCGGCCTTATGCAAAAGGAAATATAGTCTATCAAGTAAGAGCATTAGTATTGAATATGCAAGTATTAAGTAGACTTATATTTTTTCTTAGTAACAATTTTTTTTAATTTATGCAAGTTCTCATCTACACACAAGATTTCACAAGGAATTCCTTATAACGAGCTTTCAACCGATGGATCCTTGGCCAATTGGCCTAGGTCATCAGGATTAAAGAGTCTCCTACGGGTGTACTTGCTCGAACATTTTCAAGTTCTGTGTAAAGAGTTGAACTAGAGAGAAACCAAGTTGATACTTAAGTAATTCTTCATATTACATATGATGGTCAGTGTAGCGAACTTTTAACTGATGCAACCCTGTTGACCTTAGGGCAACATGTGTTAAGGAACCCCTCGAGCTTACTTGCCCAAACTCACCAAGGTTCCAAAGAATTCTTAGAGCATCAAATTGCTCCTCTCAATTTTTTCAAATATTCAATTTTCACATAATGATAACTTTTTAAAATACTTTTTTAAACCTTTCAACTATTTTTTTTTTCATTAAGCCCACAAGATATATGTGTTGAATCTAGGATTCTGAGATTGTTTTGATGATCACAAATTTATGAGGAAACTTAGTTCTGACTGATAAACTTGTTGAGCTGATTTCTTACAGGCAGGTTTTCAAGTTCAGAGAATGATAGGTCGACCGAAGTTAAAGAAGAGACGATTTATGTACATAGAAATCATATCAGAAGAATCCTATGTGTGCAGTGGTTGTCCCAAGCATATGAAGTGGTCAACCAATGTGGAAGGCAGAGATAAAAAAGGTGGAGTCAAAGACTGAGCGGTCGACCGAAGATATTGAGAGGACGACCGAAGACAAAGGCTGAACAGGAGAGGTCGCCCGATGAAGAACGATGGGCGACCAATGGTTTCACATCTACAATATGGAGGATGAAGAACGGGCGGTCCAAGGAGAAGTGGACGTCCAGTGAGGAGACTTAGCCGAAGGGGTGTTTTGGCTAAGGGAAGGAAAGGTCGTCCGATGATGAAGAGAGGATGACCGAAGAACTATAGATGAAGGCAATGGACGTCCAGAGGTTTCAGAGTGAAGACAATGGACGACCGGGAGATTGCCAAGACTGGAGTGAACGTTTGAAGGCTCTTGTGTTGAAGCAACGGACGACCTAAGCAGATGATAGGATAGAGATCGGTCGACCAAAGATAGTGTGCGGACGACCAATAGATTTCAGATGAAGACAAAGGTCGTCTAGAGTACTTGGTGAGAAGACAAGTGGATGTCCAGTGTTTTGTCAGATCTGAGATGAGCAGAAGATCGGACGACCGCAGGATGGGCGGACGACCGATCATCAAAGGTCGTCCGAGGGTTGAAGAGACAAAGCAGCAGTCGGCCAAGGTATCTGACAGGAGAAGAGTGGACGTCCAAGGAATCTGACGAGTTGTCAGTGGACGTCCGAAGAATGTTAGAAGAGGGAAAGGATGTCTGAAGATTTCAGTGGAAATGAGCGGGCGTCTGAAGCTTGTCAAAGGAAATTTTGGCGGACGTCCGAGGATCTCATTGGGAAGTGAGCGGACGGCCGAAGGAGCTTGACAGGTGTCTTCAACTCCAGGAGTGGACGTCCAGTGATTGAGATGCATTCAGCGGGCGACCAGTGTAGTTGAAGACGGTGGAACAAGGTCAAGATCGGTCAGCCAAAGGATTGACGGACGACTGAAGGAGCTTGACAGATGGCTTCACTCGAGAGTGGACGTCCGAGGTGATTGGGGTGCAATCAGCGGATGACCAGAGATGAGTGGAAGCTGGAGGAGGTCAAGATCGGTTGACCGAAGTTGAAGCGTGGGCGACCGAAGGAGCTTGACCGAAGTCTTCAACCAAAGAGTGAACGTCCGAAAAGATTGAGGTGCAATCAGCGGATGACCAGAGACAGGTTGAAGATTTGGACTCAAGTCAAGATTGGTCGGCCGAAGAGTTGGCGGACAACCTTAGTTCCCCTTCTGTGATTCGAGTGAAGAATCCAGGATAGAAGGGAGTGTGAGTTCATGAGCGAACTGTAAGAGGTTGTCTCCTTGCCCTCTAGAAAAGAAAGGAGAAAGTTTTAAGGGAGCCTTCGCCCTTGAAGAAGGAGTTCAGTGATATCCCGAGATCTCGAGTTCGAGAAGACCGGAGCGGGGACGTAGGCCAGGAGTTCGGCCGAACCTCGTCAACAAACCTTGGTTGCTCGTTTGTTTTCTCTGCTCTTTTCTTCTACTTACTTATATTTGCATCTGTATGCTTCCACTGATTTAACTAATCTAGTCTAACAAAAGCAAAAGAATCGAAAAAAATTTAATACACCAATTCACCCCCCTCTTGGTGCCATCCCGATCCTACAATTGGTATTAGAGCTAGGTTGCTCTTAGTTTGAAGATTTAACCATCTTAGAGCATGGCACAAATGTTTAATGAAGGTCAATCCATTTTCGATCCACCAAATTTTAATGATTCAATTTTTTTCCATAGGAAACTTTGAATGCGAGCTCATCTATGTTCACTTGATTTTGATATGTGGAATATTGTATAAAATGGATTCGAGAAACCTAAGAAAATATTTAATGGTGTTATGTTAATCTTCCTGTATTTGAATACGATGACTCTCAATTAGCACTTATAAAACTTGACTCTAGAGCTCAAGACGCTTTTTATTGTTCCTTAGTTAGTCATGGCATGAGTCTTATTTCTAAATGCTCTACCTCTCATGAAATTTCGCTTAAGTTGTTGTCTAGTTATGAAGGAAGGGAAAACGAGGAAAACACAATATCGGACTTAGATGACTACTCCACATCCAAAAGAGATCCTTTGCTCTGTCTCATGGTAAATGATGTGGTAGCCTCTTCTCACTCAAATGATAGAAATAGTGATAGTGATGAATGTGAAGAAGATATCATGTTCGACAGGAAAAAATAATTCAATGTTATGATCAGAAAATATTCCATCTTAAAAAGATTGAATGATAATCGAATTCAAGGAAATAAAATATTGAAAGAAAAATGGGTAACACTGAAAAGCAAATTTCTGATCTGAACTGTCAAATAGTTGTGAAGAATGCTAACTTAGAAGAACATATTGAAACTATAAATTCTCTTAAGTCAGAACTTACTAATATTAAAAATAGTTTTGAAACATTTTCATATGGGGGAAAAATGTTAGATGTGATGTTATCACAACATAAAAGTCCTTTAAACAAGAAAGGATTAGGCTTTGACTCTTTTAGTAATAATGTATCAAGAATAACAAGGTTCATAAAAGCCTCACATTGTTTTAATACAAACTCTCCTAGCACTTCTACCTATGTAAACAAAGCTAAAAGTACTATGAATACTGAGCCTGTTATTGGTGAAAAGAATATTGAATTGGCATCAAAAGAAAATGTTAATGTTAAAAGGAAAAATTCTGAAATCAAGACACATCAAAAGAATTATGCTTTCATGTATCAAAGAAACACTAAACTTGTCTACATGTATAATGTTAGAAATGGTTATGTACATGTTTATTTCTATACTACTCCTGTTATACATAATAATTTGGCTAAAAGAAAAGATCTGCATATATTCAGAAATGCACAGGTTATGGAAAAACTTATTTTCATCATAACTATAAGAAAACGCATGTTAGGAATGTTACGTGCTATCGTTGAAACAAACTAGGACATTATAGTTTTAATTGTAAAGCTAGGAGATATGTGCCTCCTAGAGTTAGACAAATCTGGGTTCCTAAAGGAACTCTTAGTACTAACACTTTTGGACCCAAAGCACCTTGGGTACCAAATGCAAAATTTTGCGCTGTTCTCGCAGGATGCCAGCTAAAGTCAACAAGGTGATATGTTGACAGAGACTACTCAAGACATATGATTAAAAGATGGAAGGAACATCTTGAGCAGAATAAGGATACTAAGTGGCAAAACATATCATGGGGGATAATGACCAATGGAAAATCTCTGGTAAAGGTAACCCTAAGAACCTGAAATGTAGTTATAAGAAATGTAATGATGATAGAAAACTTAAAACATAACTTATTGAATATCAGCCAACTATATGACAGAAACTACATTGTTAGATTTAAACAAAATAAATGCTCAACGTGTGAAAACACTAAATAGTTTTGCATTTGGGATTTAGGCATAAAAACATTTATGTGCTTCTTATTTGATGATTTGCCTAATCACAAGTGTCTAAATGATATGCATGATAAACCTGAAACATGACATATGAAACTAGATCACTTAATCTATAGTGACATACATAATTTAGTGAAGTCTTGGTATGGTTATTGTTCCTGCAAATAGAATTCAGATTGAGCTGAATCTCAAAATATTCAAGATCTGAAATGATCATGGAAATGATTCTAAAAACTTAAGGTTTGAAGAATTCTGTGAGAATTGAAATTATCTATCTAACTCTCAAAACAAGAACTCCATAGAAAAATGGAGTAACTGAGAAGAAGATTAGATCTAAATTAAAATAACAAGGACCCTGCTTAGTTAGAACAAGCTGGCCAAATATTCTTGGGTAGAAACTGTCAACATTCCTGGTATGTTCGAGAACAAAGTGTTGATTAAATCCCTATAGAAAAAATATTGTTTGAAATGATGTATGGTAGAAGACCAAACATATTATATTATAAAGCAACTAGACTAGCCTAAGAATTAGAAACAAATTAAGAAAAATCTGAAGAGATGAGATATCCTCTGTAGGATACTCAAATAAATCCCACTAATCAATCTAGAGCGATTAAGCTCATATGAGAAGTGCATTAGAGTAATCAGAACCTAGATGAGCTAACCTCTAAAAGAGAGACTCTCAACTCAGGAAAATCAGAATCAGTAAGATTGCCAAAATGGATGGGAAGTTCAAGTACCTAGATCATATGCTTTAGACTCCTAAGCAAGATGCTAGAGTTTTTGCTTATTACTTCCTGAAAAGAGTTTTTCAAAAGGGTTAGAAAAATTCTTCTATTAAGAACACCTAAAGAATGTTGCTTAGCCGTGCATACTCATGTGGATGACAATATCTTGGATCCACAAACTTTTCAAATGTGTAAAGAATCTGAAACTCTTATGCATGCAAGGAAATTGAGATGATAAGGAAGAAAAGAGTACAAATTAGAAATTATGTAGAGACGATGATCCATACTTGCTTGCTTCTAGATCAGACATTATAAGCAAAACCTCATGATTCTCACTTGAATGAAGGACCCGCGAGAGTAGATAGGTTTAGCAGTTTAAGAGAGATTTGGAATGATGGACTTAGGATTTCAGAAAAACCCAACTTGACTTATTTGTGACTTACCTATGTGAGTATCACTGGTTAATAAAGTTGTAAATTAAATGTGTTGCACAATACATACATAACAATACTTATTTTTCCTTAGATATCTATTCTAAGTCGAGATATGAAAGATTCAGAATAGGAAGAGATGAGATGGTTAAGATATTTAAGGATTAGGATAACCTCGGATGCCCATTACACATTTCGAATGCCCGAGGCACATTGTTGATATCTAGTGATCCCGATCAGTGGGCGCCCACTAAGAATCTTCGGGCGTCCATAATAAATCATAAGATGAAATCTCTTAGATAGTGAATACTCATTGATCAACGGGCGCCCACTGAAAGATCTTGAATGATCGTAATCAATCATCAATGCATATATCTCAAATACCGGACACCCATTGTCAACTTCGAGCGGCCGATTTGAATCCCTATCTAAGTTCGGTCAATCAGTGTATAACATAGGATGTCCTATGTGGTTAGTGCCGAATAGTACTTCAAACAGCGGACGCCCATTATTAAACTTCGGACGACCGAAATAGGATTATGATCTGACACTAATGAAATCAAAGGTCGTCCATTGAATTATAGGACGACCACTGAGATTATAACTCAATCGACCCCCCTTTCTTCGGTCGTTCCATTATTTACTTCGGGCGACCGATGCCGCGAATAATTCATATATATAGTGTGGATCATACTTAGTCGTCATTACACTTGACGTCTATTCAAGAGGACAACCGCTCGTATCCTTCGCACTCTTCACCGCCTTCCCTCCGACCTCGTGTTCAAAACCTCTAAAGCTTCAAGGGATTAAAGGATCTCAAGACATACTCAAACAAGGATTCAAACATCTAGGTAAATCTAAAACTCCAACTTCATATCGCAAAATCTCAGTTTAAACGCTTTTACCAGGGTTTATCAATGTTTTCTACCCTAATGAAATGTAATTTCATTATGGATGAATTTCTTTCACAGAATCAAATCTTTTCATCCTCCTTTCACTATTCTCTTCCTACTACTCCAGATTCACATATTCTTATCTGTCCATTAGAGTCATATCACCCATTAAGCAAATCTCCAAGAGACGTAGACTTGTAAAAACATCAGAAGTAGCAAACCAAGTAGGAGAACCATCCTTTTCCACACCACAAGAACCTACTGAAACAGTCGAAGCACCTTCTAGTGACACCCCAAATACAAACATTCCCACCACAACTGAACCTGTTTTTAGTTCTTTGTGGTAGATTAGTGAAAAAGCTCAGCATCAATTCTCTTTATTCTACAATGAACATCGTGTAGTTGAGCCCTTTCACGCTATTGACTGCGAAAGCCTTCAGCTTCCCAAGTTAAAAGAAACCTTGAGGACTGTGATTGGATCAAATTTCTTAACCTTGACCAGTCAGTTTACCCAAATATCGTCAAATTTTTCTATGTCAATCTGACTTACAATGACACATTTGACGAAATCAAATCTTATCTACATGGAAAACACCTTTCAATAACCGAGTCTAAACTAAATAACATTCTTGGCACTCCAAATTTCCCTCACATTAAGTCACTCCAATGCACTGGCCCATACCACATATACCCAAAACCAAGCTGCAATTGATGTGAGTGGAGGGCAAGTAGACACATTTGTTCAAGGGACTTTCCACAAGTGTCTATCTTCAGTGATGAAAGTTGTTCATCACATCATCATCCACATCATTCTTCCTAGGGCAGGTCACTACACAGGAGTAAATCTCCTTGACTTAGCCGTGTTAGCCAGTCTTGTTGATCCTGAAGCCCCCAGAATCTCCTTAGGAAATCTTCTTATATATCAGCTGGTTAAAACAAAGGAGAAGGTACACTCTAAGTGGACCAAGGGTGCTATGTTATACTATGAAAACCTCATCACCCTCATAGCCCGCAAAGTTCCTAAGTTTAGATTTCCTAATGTGAAGAAACCCTTATCCCCACCAAGAGTGACAAAATCTCCTCAGTAACCTTAACCAGAAAAGGACTCACAAAAGACACTTCCCAATCCACTGGAGTCCCATCTTTCTCTGAGTATCAGGATCTATCCACAGTCGCACCATCAACCTCTAAAAATTAGGACCCTTCTGTAGCTACAACTCCTCTTCCACAACCTACTCTATCAACTAGAGATCCTCCCACTACAACTTCCACTTCTTTCTTCTCAGCTGCATGGCCTCCAAGTAGAGAAGACTGGACCCTGATGTGCACCAAAGTGGATATTATGTCAACACAACTCAGCACAGTGTCCAATCAACTGAGTGAAGCACTCGAGCCGATAAAAAAAGTGGCAGAAGAGCAGTTCGAGAATGCTGAAGTGAGTAAAGATCTTCAGGCTCACCATAATGAAGCTCGTCTACGTTGGAAAGTCATGGATAATTTCATGAGGGCGATTGGATATGAGCCTGGTGCACATCCTCTTGATGGACACCTATTTTTGATAATTACAAAGGGGGAGAAAGTAGTCAGAGCAGTGAACAACCTGAGCCAGCAGGGGAGAGACCAATGGGGGAGAGACTTGAACCCATTCTAGAAGAGGTTTAAGAGAAGGAAAACAGGGATGCTCCTGAGGCTGGTAATAAAGAACAAGAAGCTATTGGGCAAGACATTGATCTTCACACTACAACAGTTGCACAAGAAGGAGAAATTTGCCAGACTAACATTGAAGTGGCTGAACAAGCAGTAATTGTGAGAGAATATATAGAAGATGAGTTTCAAGACCCGTTTTCTAAAAAAATCAATGTTCTGGTGGAGAAAGTTGTGAACAAGATATTAGGAGAAACAACTAGGATCACTAAGGACATTGCAGGGCCAACAACAAATTCTAAGGACAAGGAAGATTAGTTAGATAAAAATTCTGTATTGAAAATACTATTGTATCCAAATTTGAATGTCTGTAATGAATATTCTTTTACTCTGAATGTCTTGTGTAAAATATTTTTTTTTAGAAATGAAGTGCACATTGATATCTTTTTTATCTGAATGATATGTTTATAAGTTATGTGTTCATAAATGAATTAAACTTGCTTATGAACTCTACATTGCATTTACCTTTTATGAAGCATGTTTCAAAGTATAAAATGTTAGAAACATAGTGCTAAATATGTTCAACTTATATATTCTGAATAATTGAGGGGGAGAGGTTTCTGAAAAATGAGATATCTG
>LTAE01008313.1:0-40996 GCA_001647135.1 Pontederia paniculata | reverse complement strand
CCTCGCGTGCTCACTTGAATCATGTGGGACTACTCAACGAGGACGTTGAGCCCCCAAGGGGGGAAGAATGTAAGGACCCAATGGCAAGGCCAAGGGTTTAGTCCCACATGAGCAAAACACGGAGGTGGTCATGAGCTTATAAGTGACCACCCTCTTCACCATTCAAGACGCGTTTTAAATTCGTGCGGGCCATGGGCCCAAAGCGAACAATTTCTTGAATGGGGTTGGGGGCGTTACAAATGGAGAATTAATATTATGAGGAGAGCCAGAATATTAATATAAAAAAGGGACGCCTTTAAGACAAAAAGAAAGAATCGACGCCTTTAAGACAAAAAGAAAGAGAATAGCAAAAAAAAAATAATAATAAAAAAAATAAAACGAAAGTTGAATGATTTGAGCCAGAATTAATATTATGAGGAGAGCCAAAATATGGCGAATTAAAAAGATATGAATGGATAATTAATATTATGAGGAGAGCCAGAATTTAATATAAAAAATGGATACCTTTAAGACAAAAAGAAAGAATAGCAAAAATAAAATAAAATAAAACGAAAGTTGAATGATTTGTGGTAAAATAAATTAATAAATAATAAATAACAAATTATAATAACTTATCAACCAGGCCATTTTTTCACAAATATTAACTTTTTAGAACATAATAAATAATACATTTGTATTACTATTTGATTATTAGGAGGTTGCTACTAAATTTTTTTGTATGTTATATAATATATTAGTTGGACAATACATTTTAAAAATTTATGGGTAATATTATTTTAATTGATAATTAAATCTGATTTTGCATGTCCTGATAAGAGAGGGAGCACAGGATTCGAATTCCCAACTAATCAGTAAAATTGCTAGTCAACTCATTTCCCGTCATTTATTTTGTTGCGCATCTTTCGCGCATCCTTTTTTTTCTTTCTAAAATTTAGGACACGTCGATATTCAAAATTACTAATACTTAACTAATTTAATGTTTGAACGAATACAATGAAAATAAATTTTAATCAAAATAATATCTTCAAAATTTAAATTTAGAACTATTAATCTATTCTTCATGATTGGTTGCTCCATTGACCCTTTAAAAATGTAAAACTTGTGACCTACTCTCATTTCGGTACAAAAAAATGTACAATATTTTCATAATCGGATAGAAGATCAAATTTGACGTTCAATCGAGTCACGATTAAATCGATAGAATTGAGTTTGATCGGATTGAACCAGATTTTTTATTAAAATAATATTATTTATAATAATCTAAAACATACAACACAAATAATACTATATAATATGTTAAAAATGAATAAAAATATACTATTAGTTAGATACTAATGTAAAATATCATTCATTGTGTTTCAAAAGGTTAATTGTTTATTAGTCATATAATACTAATGATCTTATATTATTTTTTAAATATATTATAACAAATATTTTATAAGAATATAGAAATCTTCAATATTAACATATTAATTATAAATTATAACAAAACTGATTATAGTTTTAAAAGAATAGTATTCAAAATAAATTTTATTTTTATTTTGTCAAAATTCACATGAAACTTCTGTTTGTGTTTAATTACCTTTTCTTTATTTATTTGCATTAATTTGCTTTTCTTATTTACACTTTTTTCACTTTTTTTATTTCTCCCACTCTTTTATTACTATTTTCATCTTTGTTTTATATTTTTCTTTTTACTTCTTTCTAATCACATTTTACACGATATTCTTTTATTTTATTTTACCTTTTATGTTTACTTCCTTCTATTTTTATTTCTCTATTTCCTCTTTTATTCTCGGTATTATTATTTTCTTATTTTTATTTCCAATTTTACTTGATCATTTCCTATTTTATTAACTTTCTTCATATTTCTTCTCCTTTATTGCATAATTTATTTATGCATTTATTTATCATGTCAATGCTTTACCTATTGGACGTAATTGCTCAGTGAATTTTTTTCCTCTGTATTGGATCTTGCAGACGAGTGTTTTGCAAGTATGATGGATGGATGATGCATGCGACGACTGATGCTCGTATTGGCTGACTTTGCACATGTCTAGTGATCCTATTAATGTCTCTTCTCGTATCTTAGTATTTTCTATAGAGTTGTATCAGTTGTTTTGGAGACAATTTATTTATGTCAGATTTTGACTTTATGTTATTTTATGAAAAGAGTTTCTTTTAAAATTTTAAGTATTTTTGCATTTTGTTGACTGATTATGTTAGTGAATCATATGCCAAGTTATGTACGATGCGTAGCTTTCTCAGAAGGATATTCTGCCATGTGTTGATGTATGCTTTTGGGAGCGTTACAATTGCACTTTATATCACACATAATATGATTAAGTGATACACTTATTCTTTTGTTATACCACCTATTTATATAAGGTGTACTTAATACGACATTAACATCGCTTTTATACATATCATCATAATAAGCTTGAGTAAATTTAGCCATGAGTCTAAACAATATAACTATAAAAAAATAGTGATTTACATTTCATAAAAGTTCGCTTTTATTATATATGTATGCCCACTAGACCACAATCTTTTTAACAAAGCTAATAAAGATCATTAAGAAAAATATTTTAGAAGGATATTTATGTCTCGATAAGGTTGAAGGGATTTTTTTTATCTCTATAAAAAAAGTTAGATCTTGGTGAGTTTGTATGTGTGCTACATTCGTGTAGCATACTTTTTAGCTGTGAAATATGAACGTGCACCTTAGTGAACCTTAGTGCTAAAAGTAAAAAAAAAAAGTTATACATTATTCTAAAAACATATCCATGCACGAAGATGTACAATTTCCATAAAATCATTTGTAATAGATATATGAGAGACTCATTCGATGAGTACCTCGGGATTCATCAGCCTGGATTGAGTTATATATAGATTAATTACTAATTTGATGTCTGAATTTGATTGATTAAGGTAAAAATTGATGATTGAGACAAGCGACTTTTTTTTTATCAAAACTCCATATAAAAACTTTAAATAAGTTATCGAAAAAATCATTTAAAGGTAGCGATATAAGTGAACATTTTATTTCTGTCAAAATATTAATTAATTCTTAGATCAATCCCTTCAATTGACCGTTCAAATTTCGAAAACAAGCTGTAAAAATATGACAATCGAACTATTACTTAAAATATGTTATATAAGCAAGTGGGACAGGACACTATCAACATGACAACATTGAAATCATATCTTCATCCCAAAAAAAATATATATACTACATTGATTATTTGTATTAAATTTCAGAATTTATTTAGTTCAAATTTCAGCAAGAGATAACAAAAAAAATTAAAAGATCAACAAGTACAATTTTAATTTGATCTTGTATATTTGTATCTTAGATTTAATTTAGTTGTCATATTTTATTTTGATTCTATACATTCCTATATAAATACAATATGAGAAATCAAAGATAACAAAAAAAATTAAATGATGAAATCTAATAATTTGAATGCACTCCCGAACTTTCTTTTTTCTTGTAGAAAAAAACAAAAAATATGCTTTCTTAATTATGCCATCAAGATTTTAGCTGGAAAAAATAAATAGAAAAAAAAAGACATAAGAAGGAAATGATAGGGAAAGCCGCGTGCTATCCACCGGTCAATTAATCTAGAAAAGTTACCCGAGACAAAAGTTTAATTTTATCTTTCCCTTAATTTTAACAAAATATCCCTCGAAATGTTCATAAACTCGTTAGCATGATACATAAAAATCCGAAACTAATCATGAAACACAGGTAGAAGTTGTCTCAAGATTTGGAACAATTTTTTAAATATCATGAAACTCAAAGTACGTCACGAAAAAATCATATTTATTATTTTGATGTGCGCTAAATTAGTGGCCAGATCCATATTTCTTAATTTCGTAGCTAAATAATTTGATTGTTGAGATATCCATTTATTATAGATTGATGCATCAAATATGATATATATACACATTTCTTAATGTTAAACTCAAATATATTTTTTTACTAAAATATATAATTATAAGTTTATACATCTTTTTTACACTGAAAAGCAAACCAATCCCAATAGGTTTGATTGCCTCAAAACTCTTGGCGGACAGTTCAAAATTTTTAAAATTTCGATCTCCATCTTAAAATTTTATAATTTTATTATCTTCAGAGTTTTAATCGGTTTAATAAATCTTAATTTATGTTATATAATTTTATGATCTTATTCAATTCTATACTATCTCAAATAAATATTTAATTATTTAAAAATACTATTTTATATTTTTAGTAGTAATAATAATAATAATTAATATATATTAAGTTTAATATATTTTTTTTATAAAATTATCAAATTATGATTTATTGAAGTTCAAAAATTGAGTAAAACAATAATCAAAATATATTTTATATCAAAATATATTATTTTATAATACTTAGGTTTAATTTTATGATTTTTGATCTTATAATAGTTTCGAGATGTCGCACGGACACCAAAGCAGTATCCGACGGCATGCAACCCAATTGTAAGATTTGGACCTGACGTGCCACTTTTTGAAGCGGTAAACGGAGGCGACGGCGGGGTCCACAAACCAAAAAGAGGCACACACGTCGACCAACACGTCGCCACGAGTCAACGTTAACTGTCCTACGTGGCTCCGTCGCCGTCGGGTGTTCGTCCGCCGAAACCAAAACAAAAAGAAAAAAAATAGAACAAAACTAAAAAAAAAAGGTTTTGTTTTCGTTTTTTTTTTCTTTGAAAAGAAATAAGAGAAAAGAGCTCTCTGTTTTAGTTTCCATTCTCGTGAGACCGAAAGAAATCTCCGACGAGTTCGTCAAAATACTTCGCGAACTCCTACCGCGCCGCGAAATCCCCTCCGATCGCTACCCAACTCGGCGGACGTCGAGACCTTGCGCCCCCGCCGATCAGAGCTGCTGGGCTTCGTCGCCATTGAGGTTATTCTCTCGCGATTGAGTTCTCCTCCCGGGGAACAGGAGGGGGGCCGTAGAGGCGTGGCGGGTCGTGGGCTGGATCGGGCTGGCGGTAGGGGAGATATAGGTTCTGAAGAGGAGGCGTCGGCGGCGCGCGTCGGATGATGCGCGCATGTTCATGTCGTCGCGTAAGCCAGCGATGAAATGGTCGTCATTGCTTAATGATCTCAAGGAGAAGGTAAGGCGCTCCGGTTCGTCGTCGCAGCAAGCTCTATCGCAGTCCTACGCCGAGGCATATCCCCCTCTGTCCCCTGGACGAGGAACATCCTCAGCGCTTGCTGGAGTTGGCGGGCCAGACTTTGCGGCACAGCATGGTGGGTATGGCTCCCCGGCCGCCTCCCCTGCTAGGTTCGGTCCTTGCTTCCTTCTTCCCTTTAAAGTTTGCTCCTTATGCGGGAGAAAATATTTGATTTTTCATAGAAAAACATGGGAATCCCGTAAAAGAAGAGCATCTTCTTCTTATTGTTATTTGGCATTAATATCAAGACACAATTCTTTGGCGAGGTTAATTATGTATTCTGCATCTGAAAGCTCTTGCTGCTCTTATAACGCCTTGAGAAGCACAATCCACCATATACAGAATACCCTCCAACTATCAAGACTGGTCCATATAATGCAGAAAATAATTTTTTTTTAAAATCCATAATTCTTTTCATAAACTAACATAATGAGGAAATCTTATATCATAAAATAAACTGTCTCAAAGTCTAACTAATACAACTCAATATAAAAGACTAAGATAAGAGACACTAAAATGATCACTAAGTCATATGCACTAGCAGCCATCACGAGCATCTATCGCTGCATGCATTATCAGTCTTAAAGCTGCTCTACCCGTCCTATCTTTAAAATCCTTTGCTTTCAAACTTTAACGGGAAATAGCGACCTCTTCATTTAATTTAGATGAAGCATGATTGTCTTTATCTTGTCCACATAATTAATCCTTAAACATTAGAAAAATATTTATTTAAAATGATAACACGACATTTCAGCAGCACCGACATGGGCCGTGTCGGCCACGGACATGGTCCGTGTTCGGAACTAGTTTCAGTCTTGCCAACAAGCCGTTTCGGCTAGTCGACATGGGCCGTGTCAGGTGAAGACACAGTCCGTGTTGCTTCTATTCATTACTTTAACAACATGAAACTCTTAGGTGCCGTTTGGATCCGAGAACCTAAGTTCTATGAAGTTCCAAGAACTTATTGATTTGATAGATTGATTCTATGAGTGTTTGGATGAACTAAAAAGTAATGATGAGAACTAAAAAGTTGATTTGATAGATTAATTCTAATGGGTGTTTGGATAAAATTGGTGAAATCGATGAGAACCATTATTTTTCAACAAAGATAATAAATTTAATTGAATAAAAAAGTAATAATAATAAATTATTTTAATGTAATATATTTAAGATGATATAATAAAATGTTTTTTAATAATTTAAATAAAAGATATAAATTNTAAATTTAATTGAATAAAAAAGTAATAATAATAAATTATTTTAATGTAATATATTTAAGATGATATAATAAAATGTTTTTTAATAATTTAAATAAAAGATATAAATTAAATATTATGTATAATATAATAAAATAATTATTTAAAGTATAATTATAATTTAATCAGAATAATAAAAAATAGTGAAAAGTTAAATAAGTAAAATAATTTACGAAAAATAATAAAAATAGCTTATTAAATTTAAAATAATAATAACTTTTTATAATATTTAATAATTAATAAATAAAAATATAAGTTAATTTAATTAAATAAGATTAAAGAAAGAGTGAAGAGAGATAAAAAAAAACGTCAAAAGTAAAAGGTAAAAAAAAAACGTCACGTCAAGAAAAAAAAAACCAAAAAAAAAAAGCAATTGGTAAGACTGACGTCACATCGTTTGACGGAACCAGCGGGAACCAGGCCCAAGTTCTGGCCTGGTTCCCATGCCCAAACAGGGCCTTAGGACACACACCGTTTCCCAGTCGTGTCCACTCTCCGACGCAGGCTACGTGGTGGTCCGTTTCCTTCATCAAAATAATCATATTGGCCGACAAGTTAGGGAACGCAGGCCATGTTCATCTTTAACCCGAGCCGTTTTCCATGACCATATACTTAAGTTTTCACTATTCATCTTCCTCGGCGGACGCGGACTGTCTCTGGTTCAACGCGGGCCGTGCTACACATATACTATTATTATTAAATCTGTTTAACTCCGGAACACGTGTTGTACGTCGAGGAGACGCAGACCGTGTCTGTTCATCAGGCCGCATCCGTCAAAACATGCGGCGTTTTAGGGTTTTCATGTATCAGGATGTGGGCTGTTTCCAGGGTGGACGGGGTCCATGTCTTGCCGACAACACGACATTTAGGGTTTGCGCCAGCGGACACAAACCATGTTCGGGGTGGACGCGGGACGTGTTCCGCCGGTTAACAATAACTATTAACAATTAAAACATGTTTATCTGCAAAGTCAGAGGATAATGTTTTCGTCGCATATCTGCTTGGTGTCGCGGCTTTGAAAACTGTAGATTAGGTGCTCTGAGTGGGTGGAGTAAGTTAAATCCTGTTTGGATAAAAAAATTAAGAGTCATAAGGGGTTTGGAGGGTTGAGTTATACCTCCAAACTCCAAGTTTTTCATTCCACCAATTTGGTGTAACTACGGTGGATGAATATTTTTAGACAAAATTACCCCTTTAAATAACTTTTTATAATCCTGCCCTAATTCATTTAAAATGGTGTTCGTCTTTATATTATTTTGATATGTGGTAGAGGAACATTTGGCTTGAGTTCATTTGTTGGTTTATCTCTTTTATCTTATTTTATAATTATTTTAATCACACATGTTTAATTTCTATTCATTCACGTTTATTTTCTCATTTTTGTCATAATATTTTGGATCTATTGAATGCCATCATAATTTTCTTTTCAAACTAATTATTCTTTTATCTCATTTTTTTTGAAAGAAGAGAAGGATGGCTACCTTTTTGTAGCATCCATATATATATTAAAGTTGAGAACTATATAATTTACATGAGGTTAGAAAGGACAACAAAAAAACGGGGTCGTGGGTGCAAACACCCATACAAAAACCTATCCGGAGCCCCACTCACTAATAGACACATGGTGTACAATATTCTCGATGTAACACCTCTCCCCCTTGAAAATGGTACGGTTCCGCTATAGCCATGCCCCCCACAAGGTGGCAAAAGCCATCACCGCCGATCGTCTCCAACCCTGGCTATCGTGTGCGCTGAGGGATTTGAGGGAACTCCAAAAACTGACCACATCTGATGCGTCGACCCCGGCGCGCCCAATCTGGTGCCACACCCCAATAGTTGTAGGGCACTCAAAAAAGAGGTGGGCGATATCCTCATCAACCGTTTGGCATAGCGCACAAGTGGTAAGAGTGTGAGGTGCCCACCTGGCTCTGTAAGTCCTGGTGATGATCCGACCCCGTCTCAATAGCCATGCAAAGATCCTGACTTTGAGAGGTGTACGACTCCGCCAAATGTGAACGCAGTCCGCTCTGATGACCTCTAGGAGTGAGCTAGTAGGAAGCAACTGCCTGTATATCCCGCATGCGGAATACTTGTTTGAGAGCTATATCCAACTATCTGCTCTGGAGTCATCTGGGCGGAGCCTCGAAATCCGGTCAAAAAGTGCAAAGAGGTCCTCAAGTCATCTATCTGACAACCCTGATATGAATAGCGGGGTCCATGCTCCGCCCCTGGAGCTGCCTGTGGGTGACCAGCAGCCCGCAACTGATGCAGACCTGTCTGCTGATAGTGCTGTTAGCCTGGGGAACGTCGTGGCTAGCGTGTCTCCAGGTAGCCACTCATGGTCCCAAAATCGAAATTCTGTCCCAGAGCCAAGGGAGGCTTGAAAGAAGCGCCTCACCATCGGGAGAATTTTGACGACACCTCGCCAAAAAGAAGATTCTTTTATCTCGTTTGAGATAAACAATTATTTTTATCATAATTTCTACTTAAACATCTTAAGATATTGTCATTTTGAATAATGCTCATATTATGTAACGATAATAATATTTTTTTCACTCCTTTTGTATTTATCTCTCATCTTCGATTTTTCTCTCTCTTTATTTTTAAGAGAATAAAAAGATAAAAAACAGTGAAAAAATACAGTGAGAGGGAAAAGAAAAATACTAAAGATAAGAGGAAAGAGAAAATATAGATGAAGAAAGAATGAGAAAAAAACTTACAAAAGAGTCGGATGAAAAGTCAAATAAATAAATATATTATACTTACTAAGGGTGTTCGGGTGAAAAGTCAAATAAATATATAATAATATTAGATTTATTAAGGGTATAAAAGAAAGATATATAATAAAGGGTAAAAATGTCTTATTTTCAAATTATTCAAATAGGATGTGATTTATCCAAACATGAGTTTAATAATAATCTACCACACTCCACTCTCCCATCTCATACTCCGCCATCTCAACCCAACCCGTCATTAGTTAATTTCCGAAAGCCTTAAAGTTTCAGTAGGCTAGAGTTATGTTATTATATACTATATGGTATACATTATTATACGATTCTGGAAAAAAAGGCAGAAGTATTTATATCAAGGTCTGTTTATAAAAGACAAGAGTGGAAACACAAGTTTCTCATATACATTATTGCACTTCATGCTTCATAAGCTCTCTGTTGGTTGACAATTGGTGGCAAGCCATTGAGGGCATCGATTTAAGATTGAACTGTCTACCGTTGCTATCTAGAGTTCAGGCTTCTATCACAGTTTCTTTTCTTTTCTTTTCAAACAAACAAAATTAAGGGGTTGTGTGGTTTATGACTTTTTAGATTCCTCTGCAAATCACTTTCTATCTATTTTCACATGTAACATTGAAATGATTGTCAATTCTTTAACCATCTGGATACTGCTGTGATTTCAATTGGAACCAGATCATCATGATTGGCAAAACATTTACCAAACTTAAATTTGTATAATACATTATGAAGATATTGAGCATCTATTGGTATGTATATCATCGTCAATTCTTTTTTTGAAAAATAATAAAAGTGCTTTCTTTAATTAATATGTCTAAGAAATGTTTATTTTTATTACTGTTTAAGTACAGGGGCAAACCTGATTTGGAGCTGCAGTTTAAGAACTTTTGGGAAGAATTTTGCTCCTCCAGCTCTGAAAAGGTTGTTTAACTTACATACTTCTCCGTGGAAACTCTTCCCTTTTTCATGTGCTATTTCTGGATAATAATTTATGAGGCATATCTATGACTGCAGGAGAAAGAAATGGCCTTGAACATGACAGTAGACATTTTCTGTCGACTGGTGAAGCAGCAACCTAGTGTAGCTCAATTAATTCCCAAGTATAGTTACTCTACTTATTTCGCTCAAAAAAATATAGTTACTCTACTTATCTGGATTGCATACCTTTGGATGTAGCTTCTTTTATTTGTGATGCTTATCTGGATTATGTACCTTTGGAATTTAGATGTAGCTCCTTTTATTTGTGATAATGTACTTTGATGGTAATTCTGATGTTCTACTCTATGCAATAGTTCTTTAATCCTTTAATTTTATTTAACTTACATTCTTTGTAATCAAAATTTAATTGTTCGGTGCCATTCATGTCACATGTCCGCATTGGCTGAATCTGAAATTATATTCAACTTTGTTTTATGTTTTGTTTGTCCTCTGATAACTCTTTCTATCCTGTGTAGGGAGTTTCTACTTCTTGTATTGCATTTTGACATTCTTTATTTATATGTGCTTGCACTAATCAGAATTCAGGAGAAATAGCGACAACTAGTTGTCATTTTTACTCATCTAATTAACAAGCAATTACTGTTAAAATCTGCATTATTTAACATAGAGAGGAGAGGAATGCAGTTTGAATTAAGAAAACTTGAATTGTGAGCTGTGGTTCATTGATTCTCCATGATGTGTGCTGCAACTTTTGCTTAAACATCTTACTTCTAATAAAATTTCTCAAGATTCTATGCTATTATCTGCACTTCTAAAGCATTCTAGTCGACCGTCATATGAATGGAAACTGATCTGTATTGATTGCAAAATCATTCTAGTTGTTCCTAATCGAAGACACACTTCAAAGAAACTTTCTCTTTCAATGATTCCAAAGACAAAGAATTGACGAGTGTTATACTTGAATCGGAAAATCAGCTTGAAATGGTTGACCAGTCCATTGCAAATCTATTAATATGCTCACCTTATCTTTTGAATTATGGCATTATCATTACTCATAAAAAAAATTCATATATTGAAACTGTCTAGTCTGCTTAGTTTTTGCTGAAACCGTTTGTTTGTTGATGAAGAGATGTTTTTGTTATCAGCTAATCAAGCTAACCTTTTTTTTTTCTAAGTTGTAGGTTAGTAGAAACACACATATTTTCTTTTGTTGTTGGGAGGGCATTTGTAACTGATGTGGAGAAGTTGAGAATCTATAGCAAGGGAAGATCTATGAATGTCACAAATATTATAAGTTTCTTTTCTGAAGTCGAGGTTTGTCATTCTATTTATTGAGAAATGATCTATAGCTAAACAATTATTGTAAAAAAGTCTTTAAAAAAATCTGATAACTTACTGTTTTCATGATCTTTTGACCTGTCCCTCAGGATGGTATAAGTCCAGGATTGAATTTCTTATATGCTGTGGAGGTTCTCGTGGCCGAGGTACGATGAACATACTTCTAGTGATTTGGAACTTCTTGTTTTCTTGTGTTCCTTCTTTGTATCCATATTGATTTTTATTCTATAGATGATTCATAATAAGATGATTTTCCTCAACATTAAGGGCTTGACTACTAGAAGATAATAGCAGGATAACTGGTCCTACCGTTTTCTACTTCAATCGGTTGTTTTCCCTATGAATAGGGTGATTGCACTAGTGGAGAAAGCCAAAAAAGACTTACACTGTTTGCAATAGCTGTTTCCATGTGTCTAGCTCTTCCCAACTGAGCCCCAACGAACAACTTACGGCAGCACTAATCCTGACTTTTTAACAGAAAATGCAAATACATTAATTTTCTTATTGAGTAAATTTGAGGAACAAGGTATCCTTTGCTACTTTAGTAGCTTTTAGCCTGGATGGTACTTGTTCAGATTCCTGGCACTCGTCTGGGATGCTATGATCGACAAACTAATGTATTTGTTTGAAGCTGCATGATTTTATTTCACATCAAGGTTTGATACACTGTTTCGTCCCAGTAAGTCTTGTGTCAGAGAATATATCTCATCATAATGGTAACACATCTCGATAGATAAATGCATGCTTGAAGTCATGGATCGATGCCTTCCACTTGATTGTCCTCTCATAAGAAAAAGATGCCACTTGATTGTTTGACCTAGCCTATGAACTGGAAGTCTGGAATGATAATTCTATTATCTTTCAAGAAACATTATCCTCATTGTCATGGTTCCACATCACAAGGTATGATGCTGAGGAATTCTACAAAAGTTATTTAGATTTTCAAATTCGTAAAAAATGACATAAAAAAAATCCCTCAATTTTTTTGAAAGATAAAAGATGACTAGAAAAGGCTAGTATCCATCCAGAAAGGTGTACATGTATGGTCAATAACAAATGAAGAAGAAGAGGCGGGGACAAAAAGTCACAAAACCTTCTCCACAATGTGTAATTCAATTTGGAATGTGGATAAAGTTGAAGTTGAAACCATCTTTTGGAATCTCTTAGGTCATTGTTGTTTCATCTAAAATTTTAAAGTAGTTAGCCAAATGACACAAATTGTGGAGCCAACTGGTCTTTCTTGATGCATTGGCTTTACAATCTTCTTTGTCCATGCATTCATTATGAATTAATGTCGCAACTTTGCAAAGTTTTATGTTTGGTACTTTCATGTTACTTCTTATGACCTTCAATTGGCAAAACAGTTATTTCTCAAAAAAAAAATCAAGCTCGGCCAACCTCATCGTCTGATAATGAATAAAAGAACCCTTTATAACTCTCCCTAAGAAAAAAAGTTCAATAACTGGAAAAATTGGAACTTTTGTTTGCAAATGTGCAAAATTTCAATTGGTTGGATTTTTAATAATACATATATATGCTGAAGCAATGTTCTTTTTGAGGAATATACTACTTAAGCAATATGGAAAAGAGTTGGTAGTTTTTCTGAATTAATCTTCAGGCTGAGAAGGATATTGTTGAATTTTGGCATTATTTGCTGCCTTATTCACATACCTCATCAACTGAGAAAGAAGAAAAAGACTATTATACAGGAGGAACTTTTAGTTCCAAGTGCAAACTTTCAATCTGTTAATATTTAGTAATTCATATATACTTGTACTGAAGAAAAATGGAAGCAGATTGAAGTAACATTTCTGACTTTATCTTCAGGCGATTGATAAACAACATTTATTGGATTCTGGCATTCTTTGCTGTCTTATTCACATACTAAATGCACTTTTGAGTTCTGATGAATGTAAGCAAGGAAAATTATTTGTCAGTCCGGAGAAAGAAAGTGATCAAACTTTTGATTGTGATTCTTCACAAGTTCGACGGCTTGAGGTAAGGAAAGCTATCTGATTATAGAAAGTTGGCCATTCAGTTATCTGATTTTCTTCATGTAACCATTAATGGTTGAAATCCAAAAAAAAATTACATATTTTTCCTTTTACTTTTTTATTACACTGATGGAGAATCATATTTTGACCATGAAAGTTAGGTAGTATGATGCTTGTTTTCTTTTCATCTACCAGGAAATATTTGCTTTAGAAAAAGCCATGGCTAATGCGACCTTTGTTATGTATTACCACGTGAATATGTGGGAATCCACTTCCTTTTTCAACATATCATGCATTATGCTGGATTTCTTCACTTTTCTTATGCTTTCTGATTGTCCTGAAAGTATTTCATGCAACTAAGGACATGCAGGCGGCTGGTATGTGAGGCCCATTTAAATTTTTACTCTCCTGCAGGGTTGCAGTTTTATTGCTGTCTTCGAGACTTTCATGTGACTCATGTTCAACTTTTTTCCTTTCCTTTTCTTCTGAAGAGCTCATGTTGGACTTAGTTTGTTTTCCTCAGCTCTGTGCCCATCTGTGGAGTTGGTCCAGGGGCATAAATTTTGTCTTCTGTTCTCTCTTGTGAGGTCTGCAGTCTTACTTCAACTGATGTTGGATTTGATTTGTTGTCACTTGAACCTCCAACTCTATATCCATCCGAGAATTGGTTTGCATGGATCATCTCATGTCATTTGTTCTTATCCAAGTACTGGTGATTTTTGTATGATAGCAAGGCATGTACAGTTATATACCACACTTGATGGAGAAATGGTTGCTGAAGCATCTCATCCCATCCATTTTTTTATAGTTTTCTATTGACATCCATCCTAAGCACACCCATCAATGTGTGTTTCATCATTTTTTAGTTCCAACATTTTTTCTTTGGCTGTTTCATGAACTTAACTTTGAGCTCCCAAATAGAATATTAGTTCTAATTCTATCTTAAGATAGAGGAAGTCGGAAGAAGTTTAGGACACTGTCTTTATTTATGATCTAAACATGATAATGCACCATGTTGCATAGTTTCATTCTTTATCTTCCATGTTGCCTTTATTGGTGGCCATCATTGTTTTCCTTCTTTACAGATAGAAGAAAGTATAGTGCATATTATGAAAGCATTAGCAAGCCATCCTTCAGCAGCAACTAGCTTGATTGAAGACGACTCACTTCAGCTTCTGTTTCATATGGTTACTAATGGTTCTTTGTCCGTATTTGCTCAATTTAGAGATGGCCTAATACCTTTGCATATGATTCAACTTCATCGACATGCAATGCAGGTATTCATAAAACAATTAAATCTGGTTGAAATAGCTATGGATTTGCATTACCTATTGTTTGGAAATCTATGGTCACACTCATTACTATTCAGATCCTCGGTCTTCTCCTTGTCAATGACAATGGGGGCACGGCAAAATATATACACAAGCATCATTTGGTATGTTTTCCCACTTATTACTTTCTAATAGTTTGCTTTTTATATTTTAAAAGTCACTATTTCCAACTGTTGGGCTTTCAACATTGCAGAAATTAGGGTCGGGCATTCAATTTTTATTCAATATGTTTTATGTTATGTTATACGACCTTGTAATATCTTTGGACATTAAATTGAATGTTAGTAAAGAACTAAAACCCTAACAATGACATACTTATAGGTCTTTAGAAAAATGTTAGCAGTATTTTTTTACTCTAATGCATACTTTTATATATATATTACACATCCCCTCCTTGAAAAAACATTTTAATATCGACATATTCCATCGATCTAGTAGACCTCTCTCGCTGCTATTTCTTAGCAAATTGTTCTTTTAAAAAAAAAGCAAATTGTGTTAGAATATTAGTATATGGAGTTTTAGTTGATGCATAAATTTAGCATATCTATGTAATTATGGGTAGCAGACATTTTTGATGTTATCGGCTCTTGGATGGATCTCCCGGCGACGTTGCTCTGGTCAGGCTGTTGCAAACTTCGCTCGTTTTAATCTTCTCCAGCAGTAATTCTTAAATTCCGAAAACTATGCCAATAATGAGAACTTCTCTATCCATAATTACATAGATATGCTAGAAAACCCAGACATTTAATCTTATGTCTGGGGGCTGCAATCGGCTGGCGTCCAAACATTTTTGATGTTATTGGCTCTTGGAGTGAGAGGTTCTCCATCTCAGTGCATACTCGTCGAAGATCGGATGATCACGAGTACCTGATCTCGTGCGTATATGGCCCACGCACAGCGGCCCTACGGGAGACCTTATGGGAGGAGTTGCGCTCCGCCCGCTCACATTCACCCGCGGCGAAGTGGTTGATCGGCGGGGATTTCAATATCACCTTAGACATCGATGATCGCCCTAGGCCAAGACTCAGCAGAGATGCAGGAGCAGAGGATTTCCGGGACTCTATTGATTCCCAATCGCTTATGAATTTCCCACCGAGCAACTGCAAATTTACATGGAGGAGCACAACCTCGTCATTCGCTCGCTCGAGGCTCGATCATTTTTTGGGATCGGTAGAGCTAGTAGAGGCCCATCAGAGGTCCAGGCTATGGAGAGACCTTTCTCGGACCACACCCCACTCATGTGGAGGTCCAATGAAGGTCAATCCACCGGCACATGCTTTCGATTCGAGAGGTCATGGCTCATGGAGGAGGGTTTCAGAGAGACAGTTGCAGAGCAATGGTCCGCCATACCTCCACTAGGCTCGGCGGCGAGGACACTTGCCACGAGGTTTGATGCATTACGGGACTTCCTCAAGAGGCCTCGGAGGCAGATCCCCCTCGATCGAGAGAGGCGACGAACAGAGGCTCTGGCGGGGATCTCCCGATTGGATCAGGCGGAGGACTCTCGTGACCTCACCGTGGAGGAGGTCGCTGAGCGTCGACGTCACCAAGAGGTAATACATGTGGAGGACAAAAAGGTGGAGGTTCAGTGGAGGCAACACTCCCGTCAGACATGGCTAGAAGAGGGAGATGCCAACACTATATTCTTCCACCTATATGCGAGTGGCCGCCACAGGTCGAACAAGGTCGATCGGATTGGAGTACATGAGGCGACCATCACCGGCCATGACCAGCTTGGGGCCGCCATCGCCAATCACTTCAGGGCAGCCTCGCGGAGATCATCAACGTCTGCATGGGGCCTCCCCCGCTTATCTGATGACCACATTTCTTCTCTTTCGTAGGTTATCGCGGAAGCAGAGGTCACGCAAGCATTGCCCGATCTCAATGGCGAGAGCTCACCAGGTCCTGATGGCTTCCCGGTTTTCTTCTACAGGGAGTTTTGGCCCATACTCAAGGAGGACGTTATGGCGGTCATTTAGGAGTTCTCCAGGGGAAATCAAGGCTTCGAGCGCCTAAATCGTTTCCTACTCTTCATGCTGCCCAAGCGCACACCAACAGAGGATATTGGCAACTTCCGACCGATTGCACTGTCTAATGCCATATAGCTCATTGTGGCGAGGACCTTGGCAAACCGGCTCAGAGATGTGCTTGACGATTTGGTCCACCCAGTTCAGTCAGCTTTTTCATTAGCGGCAGATCCATCACTGACGGATACACCATTGCTACAGAGATCCTCGCAGCTTGGAGGCGCATAGGGAGACGCAGATTCCTATGAAAGGTCGATTTCTCCAAGGCTTATGACTCGATTTCCTGACCATTCTTATGGTATTCCTTGCAGATGCAGGGCTTTCCGCTGACATGGATCTCCTGGATGAAGAGGTGCATCTCTACAGCCTCTTTCTCAGTTCTAGTCAATGGGCGACCGACAGGAGGTTGGGTCCAACCACAGGGAGGAGTCAGGCAAGGGTGCCCCTGGCACCTATGCTTTTCGTTTTGGCCGCTGATACCCTAGCTCGATGCACACTCTTGGCTTGTACTGCTGGTATCATCAGGGGTTTCTCACTAGAGAGCAACACAGACATCATAGTTTCACTCCTACAGTATGCGGACGACACATTATTCTTCATAGAGGGCAGGACCGCGGAGGCACGACGGACCGCGATCATGGTGGAACTGTTTGGTGTGGCCTCAGGATTACAGATAAACCATGTCAAATCATCGTTCATCCCCTTTGGCATGACAATGGAGGAGGCAACCACATGTAGCGATGAGCTGCACACTCCTAGCAGCACCCTACCGATCACCTATCTGGGACTACCGCTATCAGACAAATACATTGGGGCCCGCAGATAGACACCGATCATCGAGCGGTTAGAGCACATACTACAGGGATGGAGTTCGAGGATACTATCTAGAGGCGGACGTCTAGTCCTTTTGAGATTAGTTCTCTCACCACTCCCGATATATTACATGTCAGTCCTGCGGATGCCGACATTAGTGGAGCGCCGCATTGACATACTTCGGAGCAGGTTTTTTTGGAGAGGTTGTGGGGCGGACAGATCAAGAGCACATCTGGTTGCCCAGAGAGAGATCTATAGGCCAATATCAGACAGGGGCCTAGGGGTTCGGAACCTCCGCTGGACCAGTCGAGCTCTTCTAGCTCGGTGGGTCGATCGTATCATGGGACCAGGAGACGACTTGTGGAGCACAGTGTTTTTTGCGTGCTATGGCCGAGACCTCTCATGGGAGACACGAACCCACCTCCCGTGAGGCGCATCACACTTCTGGAGGGGGATCTCCATAGTCCTCTCGTAGCTACGATCTTTCTTCTTGGCCTCTTTGGGCTCAGGGACTAGTTTTGCCTTTTGGACCCATGAGTGGACCCCAGGAGACACTCTGGCAGTATCTTTTCCCTGACTAGTCGCACTTTCTGCACGACCGACGACTACAGTTAGTGAGTGTTGGTTGGCGGCAGATGGATCAGGAGCCGACTCAGGGACCCCACAATTCAGATCGGGTTTGTTAGATCAGCGCTTTGACGAGCTCCTCAGGCTACTAGACAGGATATTGAGGTACCGCCTAGATACCTCCATGACCGACGGGTGGCGTTGGATATCAGGCCATTACTCAGCGAGTAGGGTATACAGTCAGCTACTCCCAGGTGACACGACCCCAGATATCATCATAGTCAATTGTCGACGCATGTGGCGCCTACGCATATCACTCAAAGTCAAGATCTTCACTTGGCTTTACAGGCGCAGCAGGTTACTGACGAGAGTATATAGGTTGAGATGGGCGCCACAGGCAGATCCCACATGTGCATTGTGTGGGACGGCAGACGAGGACATTGCACACCTTTTTTTCACCTGTCCCATTGCCATATAGACATGGCAACGAGTGGGGCTCGACGACATTGATACATCAGGAGCGAACAAGTTTTGGGCATCATTACAGGGACTTGGCACGCACAACACCTCGAGCTGGCGGCAGGTTTGGGCAGGGGCCATGGCAACAACATGGGCAATTTGGTTGCAAAGGAATCACACAATTTTTGGAGATGACATATGTTACATAGAGAACATTGTTCATCACATTTCCTTTCTGTTAATGGAATGGGGTTTTGCTTAGCCCGGGGGGTTTGTGGTGTTTGGTCCTTTTGATTTTATCCTTTTGACACCTTTGGGGAAGTTGCATCTTTTAATGTAACCTTCCCAATACACATGTACATTTTTCGGTTCATTTTAATACAAACAAATGACTACCAATCTTTGTAGTCATCCTTTCCTCTTTCAAAAAAAAAAAAAAAAAACAAACTAGCATGGTTTTTACAATTTTATGATACATAATGAGGTGACAATGGAGATCTATTCTGATCAAACCACCAGGAATTCTAATGTATATGATCTGTAATAAGGTAACATGGGTAGCACTTATGATGGAGTTCTACCAACTAACCTAAACCTAACTAAGAACTAAACCTAATTAAGTTATCAACTTAAGAAAGAGATAAACTAAAGCAATTTTTAATTCATCAAAGTATTAATTTTAAAAAAGCACCTAGAGGGTTTAAATAGAGTTTACAAAACATTTCTTTTTTAAAAAAAAACTAAAGTTAAAGGCCCACAACTATAGACCAAAGACTAAAGGGTAGAAAACCCCATGTCTACAAACTCTGGTAGACATCCTTTTTCACTTAAAAAAATTTTTTCCTACATATATTCTCCCCGGCTGAGAAAGCCTTGACCACAATGAGTTGTAAGACAGCACAGGTGCCACATACCACTGGTGGATGTGTGGCAGCACGACATTGGTGGCGGTGTAGCAGGATGGTAGTTCTAGAGGTTTGAAGTTGCCCAGCGACGGGATGATGGACAGCTACGACACTGAGGGCACAAAGTCACGTAGGAGCGAAACAATATGGTTATGATGCGAGATTGAACAATGCAACAACATTGATGCTGTTGCATAGCTGAGTGGGAAAATGCAAGGATTGCAGCTGGGTGAAGGCAGCGGTTGACATGCTGAGCCGTGGTGCTAGGTGGTGTGATGAAGACTGATGACTGTTGTTGTTTTCACTCAATCCTCACGCACTCTCCCTCTCTATTCTGTAAATGATTTTACAGAATTCACACACACTCAAACAGTTTTTGTTTGAAGAAAATAGAGAGAACAGAATTGATGCAATGAACAACACTTTTTCTGATATTCCCATTGAACATCAAGTACAACACAGAAAGTAACTGACATTAATAAGTTTAACTGACTGACTCTAACTGACCACTAACATAAGAAACTGTCTAATATGCCTCTGTGACAATTCATAACTGTTATCACAAAAAAAAACTAAATAAATACAAATATATGTAACATAAACATAACAAATAAGGTNAAATGATTTTACAGAATTCACACACACTCAAACAGTTTTTGTTTGAAGAAAATAGAGAGAACAGAATTGATGCAATGAACAACACTTTTTCTGATATTCCCATTGAACATCAAGTACAACACAGAAAGTAACTGACATTAATAAGTTTAACTGACTGACTCTAACTGACCACTAACATAAGAAACTGTCTAATATGCCTCTGTGACAATTCATAACTGTTATCACAAAAAAAACTAAATAAATACAAATATATGTAACATAAACATAACAAATAAGGTCCTAATACATAATCTAACAATGACTGCATACAGAAAAGAGAAAAGCAAGAAATTTTTGTGAAGGTGAAATCTATGGGTATGATTGTAATCAGGTGGATGTGTTCCAAAGCTAAAATACAGTTTGATGGAGGTGAAAAGGGTTCCAGCGTTTGATCTAAGATCACTAGGCTTTGATACCAATTGGTGGGGTTTTACCAACTAAACTAACCCTAACTAAGAACTAAATTAATTTATCCACTTAAGAAAGAAATAAGCTAAAGCAAATCTTTGTTCTAAATTCATTATTGTAACCCAGAGGGTTTAAATTGAATTTACAAAACAATGCGAACAAACTAAACAGACATTTTTTTTAAGAGAATCAAACAAACTAAAGGGCTATACTAAAGACCCACAACTAAAGATCAAGGAGTATAGGGCATATGATCCATAAATAAAATATTATACACGCTGAAAACCTATAAAGCCTAATGATCCTACATCAGTTGTTTATGAATGGCACAAAGATGTCTGTGAGCCTGGCACACAATGAGTTGGAACATTTGACACTAAAAAACTTCTTGGGTTTTCAGGAATTGCATTTACCAAAATTTTAATATTCTTTAGGGGTGGCCCAATTTATACAAAGAAAATTGTGTACCATGCTAAATTTTTGGTTTGGGCTTGGGAGAGATTTCCTATCTCGAGGATGATATTTGTACTTGTATTTTCTGAGAATGAAGCTTAATAAAGCAGATGCCTATCAAACAAATAGCCATCCTTTTCAAAAAAACTGTCAGGGTTTGGTGCAAACACCATTGGTCATGTGCAAGAACTTATCATGTTGCACATTGCACATACTTATTCCATGATATTTTAAATATTGGTTCAACATGAAGTACTAGAAACATGTATTAAGCTTGTTGGTTAACAATCTAGTTTTTCCTATGAACTGTCAAGAAATAGTTATTTTAGTCTCTTGTTTGTTTGCATTATCTTGTTGACTTTCACATAAAACAAAATCTTATGATGGATGACTCCTAAACTATCTGGGGTGCAAATTTACAATTTACTTTAATGTATGATCATCATTTTATTTTGTTTAAAGATACTATTCCTATTGAATATTTCTTATTTCTTAGAATTTCTTTGATTTTATCTGCCTTATCTTTTCTGGTGACTTTCTGATCTTATCCCTAGATAAAAATCCTCTTATCGGCTGTCAAAGATTTTAATTCAGACAAAGGAGATCCTGCATACACCATGGACATAGTAGACCTTCTGCTTGAATGCGTTGAACTGTCATTTAGACCAGGTAAAGCTGTTAATATAACTTTCTCATTCAATACAAATATGATTAAGTTGAGCATGATATCACACTTTTTGTCCCAAGTAAACTCAAAGGCAGACTATTCATAATAAAGTTTTAGCTTGCAACAACAATTTGCAAATTTGACTGTCCTTTGAACTTTTGCTTGTAGAGGCTGGTGCTATTAGACTGAGGGAGGACATACACAATGCCCATGGTTATCAATTTCTTGTTCAGTTTGCATTGACACTATCCAGATTGCAGAAGGACCAAACTCTTCAACCAGTCACCACACATTTATTACCTGATGAAGATATAAATAAAGCTCAAACTTTTGTAACTGAAATCCAAGCTGATAACTTATCTCCCCAGCTTTCTCCAGTATTGTCTAGGTTACTTGATTTTCTTGTGAATTTAGCACAAACAGGTCTTCCAGAACCTACTGGTGGAAGAACCTCAAAATCATCTCAGGGAAGGACTTCAGGCCATAGTAGAGGCCACACATCTTCTTTTGATAAGATAGATGATGAATCTTGGGAGAAAGGTAACTCCAAGATTAAAGATCTTGAAGCCATTCAGATGCTTCAGGATATTTTTCTAAAGGCTGATAATGTGGAACTTCAGGCAGAGGTGTTGAATAGAATCTTTAAAATTTTCTCTTGTCATTTTGAGAACTATAAGTTGTGCCAACAGTTGCGAACAGTGCCCCTCCTTATTCAAAATATGTCGGGATTTCCTCCATACTTGCAGGACATTATTCTTAAAATTTTAGAATATGCTGCGACAGTTGTGAACTTCATTCCAGAACAAGAATTGCTTTCACTTTGCTGCTTATTACAACAACCAATTACTACAAATCTCAAGTATACTATTCTTGCTTTCTTTGTGAAACTTCTTTCCTTTGATCAGCAATACAAAAAGGTTCTCAGGGAAGTTGGTGTTCTCGAAATTCTACTAGATGATCTGAAGCAACACAATTATTTCCTAGGGGAAGAACAGCAAAGCAAGATTTTCAATACTTCCAAAATGAAGTTCAATTCTAGCAGCTTCAAGAAACACATTGATAATAAAGATGTTATCCTTTCTGCGCCCAAACTAATGGCCTCGCATTCAGGAAAGTTTCTCATATTTGAGAAAGAGGGCACGATAACTATAGGATGGGATTGTCTTTTCTCTTTGCTAAAAGAAGCTGAGGTTAACCAACAATCGTTTCGATCATCCAATGGTGTCAGTACCATTTTGCCATTCTTAGTATCAGATAACCACCGTTCTGGTGTTCTTCGCATATTATCGTGTCTGATTATTGAAGATTCTCTTCAGGTTTGCATGATCTATCATTTTACTTCATCAACTGCTCAATCTTGGTGCTGCAATATTTTTGTTCTGCACTCAACTATTTTATTTTATTTTCTGAACGAAGGAAGGACGACTAACACACTTGGTTAGTTGTCTTGTTTGTATTAAGGCCTAAAAAATATGTACGAAAGCTCAATACAAGATAAATAGAAAAGGGTATTACTAAACGGTGTTCCTAGGTTAAAAAATCTAATTATTTCTTGCACAAGTACTTTTTGGTACTTGTTCTATTACATCTTTTCTTTTCTTTCTTCCAGGATCATCAAAATGAATTAGGTGCACTAATTGAGATTCTCAAAAGTGGGATGGTCTCAAGTTTTTCAGGTTCTCAATACAAACTTCACATTGATGCAAAATGCGACATATTCGGTGCATTATGGCGTATACTTGGTGCAAATAGTTCAGCACAGAAAACTTTTGGGGAGCTTACTGGTTTTTCCCTTCTGTTAACCACATTACACAGTTTCCATAGAAGAGAATATCAGGATGGTCATGCTTCTTTGTTACCTCAGATGAAAGTTTTTAGTTTCTTAATGCGAGCTGTCACAGCTGGAGTATCTTATAACATGATAAACCGTTTACGACTGCATACTGTTATGTCATCACAGACCTTCTATGATCTTCTATGTGAATCTGGTTTGCTTTGTGTGGAATGTGAGAAAGAAGTTATCCAGTTGTCGTTGGATCTTGCACTCGAGACTGTTTTGGCACCATCAAGTGTTCTTCAATCTGAAAATTCTACCTCCAACACATCAGAGAATGGGTCCGTTTCATTCTTTAGTTTCTCAGTTGGTCCGGCTAAGCTCGATGGTGTTCGGGTATATAATCCGAGTGCAGTTAGCATGCTTATACATTCTTTGTTGCATTTCACTCCAAAAGTTCAATTGGATGTTCTTAAGTTTATTGAGAAGTTAGCTCGTGCTAGCCACTTCAATCAAGAGAACTTAACTTCTGTTGGTATGTTGATCAAACTCTCTTGTTTTTCTTTCTTTTCCTGTAAAAACATATTAATATATAAAATTGGTTGACCATCATTTAGGATGCGTTGGACTTCTATTGGAGACCATCAGTCCATTTTTGGAAGGCTCATCTCCGTTACTTGCGCATTCATTACGAATAGTAGAAGTGCTAGGAGCATACAGGTAAATATGGCACATATATGAATTTGTAAATACAAGTTTTTTTCCAGTAACATGCCGTTTATATTGCAGGTTGTCTTCATCTGAGCTTCGCATTCTTGTAAGATATATTTTTCAACTTAAAGTGAAAAATTCTGGGCATCTTCTTGTTGATATGCTGGCAAAATTAATTCAGACAGAAGATATAAGATCTGATGAGGTATCTTTAGCTCCATTCATCGAAATGGACATGAGCAAACTTGGTCATGCATCCATCCAGGTTTCTTTGGGAGAAAGAACATGGCCTCCAGCTGCTGGATATTCTTTTGTCTGCTGGTTTCAGTATCACAATCTGAAAAGTCAGGTAAGAGAGGTAGAGCAAGTGCCAAAGGCTGGATATGTTAAGAGAAGCATTTTTAGTGGACAAATATTACGCCTCTTTTCTGTGGGTGCAGTGAATGAAGAAAACACCCTGTATGCAGAGCTCTGCCTCCAGGATAATCGTGTCATTACATTAGCAACAAGTAATATTTGTTCTCTGTCATTTCCTGCCATAGATATGGAAGAAGGAAGGTGGCATCACCTTGCAGTCGTTCACAGTAAGCCCAATGCATTAGCAGGATTTTTCCAAGCCAGTGTAGCTTATCTTTACATCAACGGAAAGCTGATGCACACAGGAAAGCTTGGCTACTCACCATCTCCGTTTGGTAAATCTTTACAAGTTACTATAGGTACAACACATTCTCATGCAAAGACTAGTGAGCTACAGTGGAGGCTTCGTTCCTGCTATCTATTTGAAGAAGTGCTTACTTCAGGGAACATTTGTTTAATGTATATTCTTGGTCGAGGATATAGGGGGATCTTTCAGGATACAGATCTTCTAAGATTTGTCCCAAATCAGGCCTGTGGTGGAGGTAGTATGGCAACTCTAGATTCTCTGGAAAATGTATTGCCCTCAGCTTCAAGTGTACAGAGACTTGATGCATCTAATAAGCAAGGAAATGCTATGTCAGATGCGAGTGGAATTGTCTGGGATTTAGAACGCTTGATGACTCTTTCAACACAACTTACTGGAAAGAAGCTTATCTTTGCATTTGATGGAACATCCTCTGAAGCTTTCCGGGCTTCTGGAACATTATCTTTGCTCAATCTTATTGATCCAGTGTCAGCTGCTGCTTCTCCTATTGGTGGTGTGTACACCCTGGATTTATTCTATTGTATAAATTTCTGTTGATCTCTTAATATAATGATTTGCTTCTTATTTCTTTACAGGAATACCACGCTATGGTCGTCTTTCTGGAGATGTCTATATTTGTAACCAATCTGTCATTGGAGATATTATCCGTACACTAGGTGGAATGACTGTTGTCCTTGCTCTTATTGAAATTGTTGAAACCACAGATATGCTGCATATGGCATTGGAATTGTTGGCATGTTCGCTTCATCAGAATCCACAGAATGTTAAGGATATGAAAAAATTAAGAGGATACCATCTTCTTGCACTTTTCCTACATCGTAGAATGTCACTGTTTGACATGCGTTCACTTGATATTTTCTTCCGCATTGCTACATGTGAAATTTCTTTTTCTGGACCACAAAGATCACTAGTAAGTCAGTCTTTGAGTTTCCCTGCTGGAATATCGCCCGAGACTAGCCTTGATGATATTTCCTTACTCAAATCATCTGATGAATTATCTTCAGTTGGTTCCCACGAAAATATTGATCAATTTTCTGTACAAAAGTATTCATTTAGCTATCTGTCCGAGCTTGAGAAAACAGAACTATCTGAAGAAAATTCAAACTGCATAGTTCTCTCCAATGCCGATATGGTTGAGCATGTTCTTTTAGACTGGACATTGTGGGTTACTGCTCCTGTTTCAGTTCAAATTGCCCTTCTTGCATTTCTTGAGCGAATGGTATCTATGCAATGGTACAGGAACCATAACCTTACACTTTTGCGGCAAATTAACTTTGTCCAGCATTTATTGGTGATTCTTCAACGTGGTGATGTTGAAGTTCCTGTTTTAGAGAAGCTGATAGCACTGCTTGGTGTTACTTTAGAGGATGGTTTTGTTCCTTCTGAATTAGAACTTGTTGCTAACTTTGTGATTATGACATTTGATCCACCTGAGGCGTCTCCACACATCGCAATAACTCGAGAGATGATGGGAAAGCATGTTATTGTAAGGAACATGCTATTGGAGATGTTAATTGATTTACAAGTGACTATCAATGCTGAAGAATTGCTTGAGCAGTGGCATACGATTGTTTCGTCCAAGTTGATCACATTTTTCCTTAATGAAGCTGTGCATCCAACGAGCATGAGATGGATCATGACTCTTCTAGGAGTATGCCTTGTTTCTTCTCCGACATTTGTTCTCAAGTTTCGGGCCACTGGAGATTATCAAGGATTGTTCCATATTCTTCCAAGCTTTTATGATTCTCCTGAGATATATTATATAATCTTCTGTTTGATACTTGGGAAGGATGTCTATCCTAGAGTGCCAGAAGTTTGTATGCTTGATTTCTTTGCTCTTTTGCCTAGTGATGGAACCTATGGAGAACTAAAATTTGTGGATTTGTTAGAAGTTGTGATTAGTATGGCAAAAGCTACATTTGATAAAGTGAGTATTCAGTTAATGCTTGCACATCAAAATGGTAATATATCCCATTCCGGTGGACGCTTAGTTGCAGATCTTATAGAAGAAAACACTGATATAGCTGGAGACCTTCAAGGAGAAGCTCTAATTCATAAGACATATGCAGCACGATTAATGGATGGAGATGCAGGAGCACCAAATACAGCGACTTCAATTCTGCGCTTCATGGTTGACTTGGCAAAAACATTCCCTCCTTTCTCTGGTTTATGCAGGAAAACAGAATTTCTTGAAAGTTGTGTGGATCTGTACTTCTCTTGTGTAAGGTATGTCCTTAGAAGTAATTTCTGTGCAGCTTCTTTCATGCCAACTTTTTCTGTTCTCTTTTTTATGTTATTTGTACTGTGAAGTCCACTCTTATTATGTTTCTGTGCAGAGCAGATTCTGCAGTGAAAATGGCAAAAGAACTTACAATTGTGTTGCCAAATGAGAATATGAGTGACGATGAGAAGGAGAATCCACAAAACTTATTTTGCAGCTTGCCTCCTGGTAATGAACACTCTGCAAATACTTCCACCACTATGAGTAGCTTTCCCCGAGAACAGAAAAGTACTACTTCTGAAGATTTGCAAGGCTCACAAAGTTATCTGGATGGTGCAACCAATCTAGACTATCTCAAGAAAGATGATACAAACACCCAAAAGACTCCTGAGGGTCAAAGTTTTATTCAAACCTCGGTCAATTCAGTTGCACTAGATTTTCATAATTCTGATTTCAACGAGATTCTGGATCCTATTCGACCAACATATTCAGTCAGTTCACCTTCAATTTATGCACCTTATTCTCCAAATATGTCTGAAAATACAAATACTAAAATGACAGCAAACCCTGGTACATCTCCTGTGCTTGCTTTGACATCTTTGCTTGGAAGCACCGACAGTACTAGTGATTCGAGAACTAAGTTAAATGCCATGTCATCTATGAGATCTTTTTCGCTAGGTGAATTTGAAACATCTTCTGATGTAAGATTGAACTCCCACGGATCATCTTTCATGAACACATTCTTCCCTATAAATCCAAAACTGTTATTAGAGATTGATGATTCAGGTTATGGAGGTGGCCCTTGTTCTGCTGGAGCTACTGCTGTTTTAGATTTCATAGCGGAAATCCTTGCGGACATTATTACAGAACAGCTGAAAGCAACCCAATTTGTAGAGCATATTCTAGAAGCTGTTCCATTGTATGCGGATGCTGAATCTGTTTTAGTTTTCCAAGGACTGTGTCTAAATCGTTTAATGAACTTCTTGGAAAGGCGCTTCTTGCGTGACGATGAAGAGGATGAAACAAAACTTGATAAGAACCGTTGGAGTGTGAATTTGGACTCTCTTTGTTGGATGATAGTGGATCGTGCTTACATGGGCTCTTTCCCTGAGCCAGTTAGAGTTTTCAGAATTTTGGAGTTCTTATTGTCAATGTTACAACTTGCAAACAAAGATGGCCGCATTGAGGACGCAGCACCTCCAGGAAAAGGAATATTGTCAATGACAAGGGGAAGCAAGCTACTAGAGTCATACATTCATGCTATGTTGAAAAATACAAATCGGATAATAATGTATTGTTTTCTGCCTTTATTTCTGAAGTCTATTGGAGAAGAGGACCTCCTTACAAATTTGAGCTTCCAGTCTGAAAGTGGGAGAGATTTATTTGCTAAAGCGATCCAAGATGAATCTGCTATTGATATTGGCAAGATCTTGCAACTTATGGTTGCTAATAAGAGACTTGTACTCTGCCCAGCAAATGTTGACATTGACCTTGTTTGCTGTCTTTGTATGAATATGATCGCTCTCCTCAATGACAAGAGACCAATTGCTCAAAGCTTAGCTGTGGATGTCATCAAATACCTACTATCACATCGCCGGTCAGCAGTTGAGGACCTGCTTGTTTCAAAACCAAATCAAGGTCCAACCTTGGATGCTCTGCATGGAGGTTTTGATAGATTGTTGACAGGGAACCCCTCTGCTTTCTTTGAATGGCTTAACACATCTGAGAAGACAATCAATAAAGTCTTGGAGCATTGTGCATCCATAATGTGGGTGAAATATGTTGTCGGATCAGCAAAATTTCCAGGGATGAGAATAAAGGGTATGGAAGTTCGCCGTAAGAGGGAAATAGGGAGGAAGTCAAAAGAGGCTGCAAAATTATACATGAAAAACTGGGAACAAATAAATGAAAGAAGAGATGCTCTTGAGTCACTTCGTGATGTTATGTCTGCGCAATTGAGAGCCATTCGTCAAGATAAATACAGTTGGGTTCTCCATGCAGAGAGTGAGTGGCAAACTCAGGTCCAGCAACTTGTGCATGAAAGAGGGGTATTTCCTATTCAACATTCATCTTTAGAACCTGAATGGAAACTCTGTCCTATTGAAGGACCATATAGAATGCGTAAGAAACTTGAGCGCTGTAAATTGGTAATTCATACAATCCAGAATCTTGTTACGAAAGGTTTTGAGCTTCAAGATCCAAAACATACAATGGAAACACAAGAACATGGTGAATGTATGTCGGATTCAGATTCAGGTTTTAACTTTTTAACTGATGCTGCTCATGGGAAGCTTTTTGACAGTGGTGATTACGAAGAGTTAATTAAAGAAGATGGAGGATTTAGAATTGAAAACTCAGAGTCTGCTCGGGTTGGCTGGAATAATGACCAATGTAGTAGTGTACATGAGCCAAGCCTTCATTCTGCCCCTGAGTTTGGTGCTAAATCAAGTTCCTACTCTCTTCAAATGACAGAGGGTCTAAATGCTAGATCAGAGCTAGGTTCACCAAGGCAGTCATCCACGATGAAGGTGGATGATATGAGAACTCCAGGTTATAAGCAAGAGAAAGAACTGCTAGATAATGGTGAATACCTTATCAGGCCATATCTTGAACCTTCAGAGAAGATAAGGTTCAAATATAATTGTGAACGTGTTGTAGGTCTCGACAAGCATGATGGTATCTTTCTCATAGGAAATCTGTGTTTGTATGTTATTGAGAACTTCTACATTGATGATTCAGGGTGCATATGTGAAAAGGAAAGTGAGGATGACCTATCTGTGATTGATAAAACTTTGGGTGTAAAAAGGGATGTTTTGGGTAGTACTGAATCAGACTTTATATCTTCTCCGTGGAACACGACGGTAAAATCATTTGGCGGGAGAGCATGGGCATACAATGGGGGCGCTTGGGGAAGGGAAAAACTTGTAAGGAGTGTTAATCTACCCCATCAATGGCATATGTGGAAACTTGATTTTATCCACGAGCTCCTGAGACGTGATTATCAGCTCCGTCCTGTTGCTATTGAAGTATTTAGCATGGATGGGTGTAATGATCTTTTAGTCTTCCACAAGAAAGAGAGAGAAGAAGTGTTCAGAAACTTGGTTTCTATGAATATCCCACGGAATAGCATGTATGTTTTCCTTCGGTTATGTTTCTCTGGTTATGCAGTCGGTAGTTTCCTTTTTCAGGCATCTTGCTCAACTTCAACAGTATAAATCTTGCTTTGAGTTGCTTAGCTACAATGTTACACTGATGATTTGAATACTTAAAAGATTATTAATATTTGATATCCTGAGTCATTAATAAGTTTTTTCGAATATATTTTAATACAAGCAGATGATTACCGGAACATGTAGTCATCCTTTCCTCTCCCAAAAAAAAAAAACTTTTTTTGAATATGCTGTTCCAAGAACTATGTGGTAATTGATAAATGGCTCTGCTTTCAGCTATGATTAATATGGTTTTTCTTTTCTCTATATGCCATTTTTCATGTTAATCTGATAGGTATGTACTTGTAGGTTGGACATGACAATTTCTGGGACATCAAAGCAGGAGGCTAATGATGGTAGCCGTTTGTTTAAAATCATGGCAAAATCCTTCTCAAGGAGGTGGCAGAATGGAGAAATTAGCAACTTTCAATACCTCATGCACCTTAACACTCTCGCAGGACGTGGCTACAGTGATCTCACACAATATCCAGTATTCCCATGGGTTCTTGCAGATTATGAGAGTGAAAATCTTGATTTTACAAATCCTCATACATTCCGCAAACTTGAGAAACCAATTGGTTGCCAAACACAAGAAGGAGAGGATGAATTCAGGAAAAGGTTGTCTACAAATATGATTTTCTTATCAGTATGTCTGAAATTTCTCATCTAATTTGGTTCTTTTTCATTTCAGATATGAAAGCTGGGATGATCCTGATGTTCCCAAATTTCATTATGGATCCCATTATTCAAGTGCAGGAATCGTTCTTTTCTATCTAATAAGGCTGCCACCTTTTAGTACCGAAAATCAGAAATTACAAGGTGGCCAGTTCGACCATGCAGACCGCCTTTTTAACAGCATAAGAGATACATGGTTAAGTGCTGCTGGAAAGAGCAACACATCAGATGTCAAGGAATTAATTCCAGAGTTTTTCTATTTGCCTGAATTTCTTGAGAATAGGTTCAATCTTGACTTAGGAGAAAAACAGTCAGGCCAAAAGGTAGGCCAACTTTTATAGTGGTTTCAATTGTTTATGCATATATTTTGATTATTTATCTCTTTTCTTGCTTCTTTCTTTGAAATTGTCATTTCTATTTGTTATATAGAATATAATATCTAGTTGTTTCACAGGTTGATGATGTAATTCTGCCCCCTTGGGCAAAAGGAAGTGTTAGAGAATTTATAAGGAAGCACCGGGAAGCCTTGGAGTCAGATTATGTTTCCGAGAATTTACATCACTGGATAGACCTTATATTCGGATATAAACAGAGAGGAAAGGTTAGTGTGGACCCTGGTTATAATTCTTAGGGACCCTTCTTATGATATTAAGATAAAAAAATGGATGGTTACTCTTGGTAACCATCCCTTTCGTCTAAACAATAATATTTATATAATTTCAAAACTAACCTCAGTGGACTGAATATACCTTTATTTTTGAACCCAAAAGACAAATTCCAACTCCCAAAAGAACTTTTTTTTTGAAAGGGGAAAGGTGACTACACCAGTTGGTAGTCACCCATTTGTATTGATATAAAAAGCGAGAAAGTTACATGTATGAAATGGAGAGCAGTGCCAAAAAGACTCCCAAAAAATAAAAGAAGGCAAGTCACGTGTTAGCCAAAGCCCCACACTCTAAGTAAGAAAGTTATGTGATGTACAATATTTTCTATATAGCATCTATCCCCTTGAACAACGTACGGTTGCGCTGAAGCCAAATTACCCTTGTAGTGGATGGCTCCTGCCCATACCTGCTGTCGCCGTGGGTCGCCCCGCGTGCCAAGGCCTCGCAACGAGCCCCAAAACTATTGACTCCTGATGTGTCAATATCCACAAAGTCCAAGTGCCGCCACACCTCCCTAGCAATGGTGCAAGTGAAGAATAGATGAGCAATGTCCTCCTCCGTTGAGGGGCAAAGTACACATGTGCGGTCCGCCTGAGGTGTCCATCGCTCCCTGTGTGCCCTGGTGAGAAGCCTGCCTCGTCTCATCAGCCATGAGAAGATCTTGACTTTGAGAGGTGTGCATGATCGTCAAATGTGTATGGTGTCTGCTCTGATGTCGTGTGGAACTGTGGTCCTGGGAAGAAGCTGTCTATAGACTCCTCTCGCTGAAAAGTGCTCCGGCAGCCAGAGCCAACCATCAGTCTCGGATGCAACTGGGTGGTGCCCCGACAACCGTTCGAGTAGTCTAAGTAGCTCCTCAGAACGCTAATAAGATAGTCTCCCTCTAAAATGTGGGGTCCACCTCCCANGAGGCCGCCATCTGCCACTGGCCGACAAATCCCCTCCACGCCACAAAGTGTATCCCTGACCTATCTACCCAGTGCCTCTCCAAAAGAATCTGCTCCTGATCGTGTCCATGCGGCGCTCCACCAGTGCCGACATCCGCAACACAGACATGTAGTATGTAGGGAGCGATGAGAGAACTGATCTGAGCAGCACCAGACGATCAGCTCGCGAAAGCAACCTGGAACTCCAACCCTGTAGTCTGTGCTCCATACGCTCAATAACCGGTGTCCATCCACGGGATCCTATGTGTCTGTCTGATAGGGGCAAGCCAAGGTAAGTAATCGGTAGTGTACTGCTGGGTGTGCGCAGCTCCTCAGCACATATAGCTGCCTCTTCCTCTGTCATACCAAAGGAGATGAATGATTATTTGGTATGGTTTCTCTGTAGTTCAGACGCCGACCGAACAGCTCCACCATGATCGCTGTCTGCCGTGCCTCTGTGACTGAGCCCTCGATGAAAAACAGAGTGTCATCCGCATACTGTAGAAGTGGAATCAAGTTGTCCCTGCCATGTCCTGAGGTGAAGCCTCTCAGAAGACCTGAGCTACATGCGGAGAAGGTACACCGGGCGAGAGCGTCCGCAACCAGTACGAAGAGCATGGGTGCCAAGAGGCATCCTTGTCGAACCCCTCATTGGGGCTGCACCCATCCTCTCGCGGACCGTCCATTGACGAGGACGGAGAAAGAGGCTGTGGTGATACATCTCTTCATCCAGGAGATCCATGTCGGTGGGAATCCGTGAATCTACATAGAGTGCCACAGGAAATATCATGAGATTGAGTCATATGCTTTAGAGAAATCCACCTTCTAGATGCCGCCATGCTGCAATGATCTCCGACGCGATGGTGTAACTGTCTGTGATGGACCTGCCACTGATGAAGGCTGACTGGACTAGGTGGACTAGGTCATCGAGCACGTCCCGGAGCCGATTTGCCAGAGTCCTAGCCACGATGAGATAGATGGCGTTGGACAAGGCAATTGACCGAAAATCTCCAATCTCCTCTGCAGGCGTGCGCTTGGGTAACATGAAGAGTAAGAATCAGTTCAAGCGTTCGAAGCCCCGATTCCCACTGGAGAACTCCTGGATGACCGCCATGACGTCGGTCCTCAGGATGGTCCAGAACTCCCTATAGAAGAAAACCGGAAAGCCGTCCGGACTAGGCGCACCCTCGCCGTTCAGGTCACGCAGGGCCTGCACGACCTCCTCCTCGATAGCTTGCAAAAGAGACGATATATGATCATCAGATAAGCAAGGCAGGTTCCTCGCCGACCACCGCCATCTCGGCGGAGGAAGGCGCCTCGAGGACGCCCTGAAGTGTGTGGCAATGGCTTCTCCAATCTGCGTGATCCGGTGATGGTTGCCCCCTGGATCCCAATCTGGTCGATCCTGTTGGACTTGCGTCGATTGTTCGCAAATAAGTGGAAGAATCTGGTATTGGCGTCACCCTCCTGGAGCCATGTCTGACCGGATCGTTGCCTCCACTGGATTTCCGTCTTTTTGTCCTCTACCTGAATCACCGTTTGGTGGTGCCTCCGCTCTACGACCTCCTCGACGGTGAGATCACAAGGAGTCCTCCATCTGATCCAAGCGAGAGATCGCTGACAGAGCCTTCGACTATCGTATGTCCCTGTCCTCCCAGATCTGTCTCCGATGGCTGCTAAGGAAACCCCGGAGGGCCGCGAGGCGCACATCCAGTGTACGAGCTGCAGTGTCTGATGGGGGTGTGGCCGACCACTGGGTAGCTATCATCTCTCGCAAGTCCTCCTCGAGAAGCCATGAGCGCTCAAACCAAAAACAGGAGCGGGTGGGTTGCCCTTCGTTGGACCGCCACATAAGGGGGTCTTGTCCGAGAAGGGCCGCTCCATGGCTAGCACGTCCGCCATTTGGTGTGCCTCTCTAACTCTAGAGAGCCGAGGAAGTGATCGAGTCTCGAACGGGCTGATGGAGATGTTGTGCTCCTCCATGTGAATCTACAGTTGGTTGGCGGGAAGTCTATCAAAGAGTGGGAGTCAATGAAATTCCGGAACCCCTCTGCTCCAGAGTCTCTACCACGCCGTGTCTGAAGGCGGTCATCGATGTCCAAGGTGATGTTGAAATCGCCATCGATAAGCCACCTCGTCCCGGGGAGGTGTGAGTGGGTTGTGTGCAGCTCCTCCCAAAAAGTATCCCGCAAAGCCGCTGTGAGTGGGCCATAGACATAGGAGATCAGGTATCGGCGGTCGTCCGTCTGGTGTCTAAGGTGTACCGAGATGGAGAACCTCTTCCTTCCATGTGTCAACCAAGTCAAAAAGGTCCATACGCCATCCAATGATGCAGCCCCCGGACCTGCCCACAGACTCTAGGACAGTGTAGCCGGTGAGGCGTGTCCCACCAACTTGAGTCCACGTGCGGTCATCACATTCTTGAAGCTTGGTCTCTTGAATAAGGTGCATCAGGGCCCCAAGAGCTCAGATAGCGCCCTAGAGAGCGGCGCCTGTCGGCCTCACCTAGGCCGCGCACGTTCCGCGAAAGGACCTTCATTGGGACACTTGGGAATCCCTCCGGGCCCTGGAGCGGGTGAGAACTCCCCCCCGTTCGCGTCTGCCGCGCGTACTGGCCTCCCGTCGCTGCTCGCGGAAGCCGGCTGCTGCTGCCACAATGTCAACCTCACTGTCTGCCCGGTCATGTAGGAGAATGGGCTGCGTCGGGGGTGGGGTGGTAGCCCTCTCCGGCTGTGGTGTGCTGCTGTCCATGGCCTGACTCGATGGGCAGATGCCCACGGTGGGGTAGCAGCCGAACCGGAGTCACACACCCCGGATCGTGAGACTCTGGTGGGTGGGGCTGAGTGCCGGCGTCGGTGGCTGTAGACAACACCCTCAGTCGGCCCGCGGCTTAGGGGTGTGTCGTCTGGTGGCTGGCCAGGGATCTGTGTGGAGTTGTTTGGCGTGCTTGAGACTTGACCAATGTCCGGTTGAGGCTCCACGTCCGGGGGGTGTTTGCGGTGTGCTCGGATACAGGTGGTGGAGATGTGGGATGCATGGGTAGTGGCGTGGGGGTGGCTGGTGGATCATGGAAAGATGAGATGGGTTCGGCGGAAGGGGGTGGGGATGGGTTATGGCTTGGGTATGGATGATAGATGAGGCGAGGGGCTGCTGGTTCAACCGGTATCGCCTTGTGCGCCTCGCCCGCTCCTGTGTCGTGCACGACCGTGGGCGTGTGAGTACTGGGGCCAGTGGTGCAGCCTCCATTGCCGGAGACCACATCTGACCAGAGGCGACGACCGCTCGAGGAGCGCACAGAGATGATGAAGCGGTCCGTACCGCAGCAAACAGTGATCTCCGGAAGCCGTCGGTCGGGGGCAATGAGTGCCGTGATGGATGACACATCCGGGGAACCCAAGGGAGGGACTGCAACTGACACTAAGAGGCCGAAGGTCCCAACGATGTGATGCACAGACTTCGGCGACCTAAGGTGCAGGGGGACTCCTCGGATTTCGACGTGGGTGCAGCTTGCCGGCGTGCCCTTGGTGGTGCTATCGGAGGGGTCCCCATGGCCGCTATGTGAGGCTTCCACCTGATGGGAGTGGGAGCGCCATACTCAGCAGCATCTATCATTGTTGGAGTGAGCTCGAGAGGATCAATCAGAGGCGGTCGAAGATGCGGGACAAGTGAAAGGACGACCCCGCACCGAGGGCCGCCAGGAGCGTCGAGCGGGCAAGAGATAGGTCCTGGAGACCTCCCATCGCGTCGCCCAGAAGACACATTTTGGGGAAGTTGACGCTCCGTTGGTCGGCGACCAGTGGAGGTGTGCTGTTGCCGTCGAGGGAACATCAGGCGTCAGCTTTGTTGCAGGTCTTGAGGTCCTTCCAGTCGGCGTGGGCCTCTGCTCCTTTAGTGGTCGCGGCGGAAGACGGCAACCAGTTTGGCGGTGGCCGACCTGACCACACCGCCGGCACCACAAAGGGCCAGCGCAAGCTTTGGCCATGTGTCCCCGACGGAGACATCTGAAGCATTCCAGTGTTGTACGTTTGTGCGCAGTGTCACACACTTAAAGTTTTAAGCGTGCGTGGCCTTAGTCTCTACCAATCCAGAGGCTAAGTCAGCCAACAATGTTCCCTTCTAAATGCCTTAGAAGATTAATCCGAATTCTGAGAGGAAGCCACACAGAAATGCACAAGAGAGTTTAGGGGAAAAGGAATACTTCATTAAGTTTCAGCCAGCCTGGATAAGGGCCAGAACCCACATATATATAAGCCTACACATGGAGTAGTTACCATAACTACCCAGTTTACAACTTCCCTCTAACTTACACCTTTTAACTCAAGAGAGTTTAGGGGAAAAGGAATACTTCATTAAGTTTCAGCCAGCCTGGATAAGGGCCAGAACCCACATATATATAAGCCTACACATGGAGTAGTTACCATAACTACCCAGTTTACAACTTCCCTCTAACTTACACCTTTTAACTTAGTGTAAATTCTGGTTACTAATATACTGTCACAAATATTACAGCACATCACAATATTCCTGTAAAAACCCCTTACATAATATTCTGGCTAATATTACACATAAAACACTTAGATAACTACCCAGGACATTTCATCAAACACTTGGCAGGCATCCCAGCTAGCTGCCAGTTCTTGTCCTAAGGCATTGGCGGGCGCGCAGCAATGTTTCCTCGGTCATTTAGGCGATGCGTTACAGCAGGGCGGGATGGGCGCACGTACGTCGTCCAGTCGCCGGGGAGGTGGAGCCTACGTGGTCTCATCATTGATGGGGTGAGAAAGAGTGTCGGGGAGGAGAGGGGGAGGTGGGTGGCGCCGCCAGGATGGAGCTCCCGGTGACGTGAGGGTGGACGCGCGACTGCGGTTAGGGCATCGCGCGGCGGGGAAGGTCGTGCGAGGGGGGAGGTCGCGCGAAGGAGGGGGTGAGGAGAGAGCGGCGGTGAGGAGAGGGAGGAGTGAGTGGCGCCGCCGGGATGGGGCTCCCGGCGACGTGGAGTCTGGACCGCAGACGCGCGGTCGCGGTTAGCGGGTGGCGCTCCCAAAAGAACTTCTCATCTTCTACATATATAAAAATGGCCCTGTTGAAGGCTTATTCCTTAGTAATTACAATGGTCACTTCTATATGATCTTACACAAATGTTTGCAGAATTCTGTGCACATACAGAAAATATATGCATTCTATAAGCTTTTTAGTATTTTGTTCCGTGTGAGGTTAACAAGTTACTTAAAGTGAAGCTTTATTTTTGTTTGCCTTGGCTTTCATTTTCTCTCATTTTCTGCATCAACATAATCACACGAATAAGAAATTTGCCTGTTAATGGATTTGATATTTGATGCAATCCAGTTAGGAAAGCCTCAGTAGTGATATTTCTATTTGCAACAGTAAACTGGCCTTATACCAGATTACCTGACTGTTGCTCAGATCAGAATGACACTAAAATGCTATCAACAAACAGATACAAGTCCTTACAAATAAATCGGGTTTTGCATTTTACAATTGACGACCAAAATGTTTAATTAATAAATATTCACGGAATAAACATTTATATTCACTATAGATGGTTTCTTTTATGCGAGCCTCCTAGATGTTGATCATTATATTCACTATAATTATAACTATCTGTTCTTTTTTTAAAGAACTTTGTATTTTTCACAGGCAGCTGAAGAAGCAGTTAATGTTTTCTATCATTGCACATATGAGGGAAATGTCGACATTGATTCAGTGTCTGACCCAACCATGAAAGCCTCAATATTGGCCCAGATCAATCACTTTGGTCAGACTCCAAAACAGTTATTTCCCAAGCCCCATGTTATAAGACAAACCAACAAAAAGCTTCTTCACCCTCTTCGATATTGTGCTAACTTGGTGACACAGCAAATCCGAAAGTCATCTTCATCAATCTCTCAGATTGTGACATTTAATGAAAAGATTCTTATTGCCGGAGCAAATAGCTTGCTCAAACCTGTAACCTATAGCAAGTACATATCGTGGGGTTTTCCAGATAGAAGCTTGAGATTGATGAGCTATGACCAGGATAAACTTCTTTCTACCCATGAAAACCTTCATGGTGGGAATCAAATCCAGTGTGCTGGGCTGAGTCATGATGGTCAATTTCTGGTCACGGGGGCTGATGACGGAGTCATTGCAGTTTGGAGATTTGCCAAAGATGGGGTGCGAGTGGACTACCAGCTGAGTTTGGAGCGTGCCCTCTGTGCTCATACTTCCAAAATCACATGCCTTCATGTTAGCCAGCCTTACACGCTCATTGTAACTGGATCCGAAGATTGCAGTGTGATACTATGGGATCTTGCAAACTTGGTCTTTGTGAAGCAGCTTCCCTTGTTCCCTGCTCCAGTTTCAGCTGTACATGTGAATGAGCTCACAGGAGAGATTTTGACTGCTGCTGGAATTCTCCTTGCAGTCTGGAGCATTAATGGTGATTGTCTTGCAGTTGTCAACACCTCACAACTCCCTTCTGATCTTATCTTATCTGTGACAAGTCCAACACACTCAGATTGGCAGGAGACAAACTGGTATGTGACTGGTCACCAGAGTGGAGCATTGAAGGTCTGGAACATGGTGCATTGTTCCACAGATGAAGGGAGTGCCAAAAGCAAGACTCCCACTAGTGGAATGGGAGGGTTCGGATCAAGTGGTAGTGAACTAGAGTATAAGCTTATTCTCCGCAAAGTGTTCAAATATCATCAGCACCCTGTTAGAGCACTCCATCTTCCAAGTGACCTTAAGCAGTTGTTGAGTGGGGATGAGAGTGGAAGTCTGCGGTCATGGACTCTACCAGAAAGTTTGAGAACATCATAGTGCCAAGAGTAGTTATTGGATGAATCAATGAAAAAATTCAGTATCCAAGTTCCTTGTGTTCAGATTCAGTCTTCTGCTCCCAGTGATGCCTGTTTTGGGTGAAGAACGGCAGCCAAAGGACGACATACTCATGTTTGAAACAAGGCTGAGGATCACAGAACAGCTGTCTTAGAGAAGTCAAGTATGTTATTTCTGCTAACTGTTGAAGTAGTTAATTTTTTACAGGAAATGATGGAGGATACTTTCATCATAACAAAGTGATTACAAAGATCAGTATGCTGCTTTACCTGTTTTTGGTGTAAATAGGTCATCATCAGTGCATATACAACTTATAGGATGAAGAATACAGAACGTTTTGGGACTAGAATCATTAGCAAGTATAAGTAGTATTGGACCAGAAAAAAGGTGAACAAAATTGGGCAGAAAAATATGAAAAAAAGGGGACGAACTGTAAGCTTTGTTGTTGATATTTGTTCTTTGAGGGTGCAAATTGCCACCCATTGTTTCAACTCTTCGATAAATGATAGATGCAAAAGCATTTTTTGATGTTAGCTCAACATCAATTTGAGTACATTTGTAAATTAGTGTCCGAAACTAATATTAGAAAAAGAAAATAATATTGTTTGTTTTTGCTGAAATTACAGCGAAAAATAAAGAACTATAATATTTATATTTTCAATTGCAATGAATCAGACACATCCACCACCAATAGCATTTGCGACCGATTTCTTATAATTTGTTTCACCTCAAATCACTTTTTTTTTTGTAGTGAATCATATATGGGTACTTCTTGCTTTATGATAAAACATTACATACACAAATTTAGATTGTAATTTTTAACCGTAATGATCATAATCATCATGATAGAACATCAAATATAGATCGACTGGTACGGGTTGAAATTCGGAAGGGTTGAGTGTAAACCCCCAAATTTGCTAACCCCCAAGCCCAATTAATTAATCAGTCTATTAAAATCAAGAGAGCCCAAAGACCTCACTTAAGTGAGTGTGCCCTAACTATAAAAGGGGAAAACTCAGAATTTGCCTCTTATTTCCCATTCTCACTCTCTCTCTCTCTTTTCCTCTCTTCTTTTCACAACACATCAAAGGCTAGGGTTTAAGGAGGCTCTCCGCTATTGTTGCAGCTCAAGGTGGATTTGGGGAAGAAGGAGAAGCTTTAGGGAAAGAAGAAGGAACATCAAGTAGGGGAAGAAGAGGGGCAAAGCACCAAAGAGGAAGAAGAAGCTAGGGAAGAAGAAGAACAATTAAGATTTTAGGATTCTTGTCAAGGTATGTAAAGGGGATCCAATCCTTCATTCTCTACCTCATTCTATGGATTTGAGGAGTATAAGAACACCATATTGGGATGGCATGTTAGGAATATTGCATGTAAGATATTTGTTCATATGTCTCAATGTTCTCAAGTGTGTTATGGGTCTCATTATGAATGTCATATCCTTGATATGTTGTTTAGTTACTTTTATGATTCCTCTTATGTTTTACCATGCTTGAAAATCCAGATCTATGAAAAAGATAGATGAAGAACCCTAGAATGT
>LTAE01008312.1:0-20807 GCA_001647135.1 Pontederia paniculata | reverse complement strand
AAGGAGATAGTGAACTCCGTAGATCTCGTGGGAGAAGATAGGAGCAGAGACGTAGGCCAAAGAGTTCGGCCAAAACTCGATAACAAACTTTGCGTTTGTTCTTCTCTCTACTCTTTTCTCTCTATTTGTGTTTATATTCGTATATGCATGCTTCTGCTAAACACAACACAACTAGATCAAGTTAAGAAGAACAAAAGTTTTTTAATACACCAATTCACCCCCCTCTTGGTGCCATCTAGATCCTACATGGAGCGCCCGAACCTTCATCCATTGTACTGAAGACTCTTCGGTCTCCCATTTCTTTTCACTCATACACATCGGGCAACCTTTCTTACTTGTCAGTGTCTTCGGTCATCCATTATTCAATATTGGTTGACCGTTCAGTACTTAGCTTCATATCTTCATTCTTTGCTTCTTACTTCGGTCGACCTCTTCACATCCTTAGGACGACTGGTCCATACTTAGGATTTTTCTTCCATTCTCCTTTGTAAATAGGTCATTCGTTCCTCGACTGGTCAACCTATTAGTAATTGAAAATAAAAATCATGTCTTCTACACATCAAATCAAAGATTATTAGTACAAACTAAGCTTCCTCATCAATTTGTGATCATCAAAATAATCTTGAGATCCTAGATTCAACAATCTCCCCCTTTTTTATGATTACAAATTATTGAGGATGACTTAGGGTTAGTTTCAACAGAAAAATCACATAAACCAACTAACCAAAATGGCTCCCCGTAAATCATATATCTCTCATTTTCAAGCATTTCTCCCCCTTAACACATGCATATCTAAGATATACAAATTAGGAATATTTTGCATTTCATTTTAATAATTATCACTGGAAATCACACTTCAGAAAATATTACAATTTAGAAAAATATCTTTGCATAACATATTCAAAAAACATACTCATTTCATTTCTTAAATACAAAGTATCATACATTAAGATTATTCAAATCAGAATGTCTACAATAAGGACCTAACTAAATATTTCTCTTTGCCCTTATTCTTCTTCCTCTTGAATCTTTTTCGAAACTTCTTTTCAGTAAGAGGAGGTGTTGAAGCATAAGTGTTTTGATCCTTGCTTTCAGTTGTTTCCTTGGGTACATTTTCTATCTCTTTAGTGGGAAGATCTTCTTTCAATTCTTTAGTAGTAGTTTCTCCCATTAAGTTGTTTACTACTTTTGTTAACAGACTATTGATATCAATTCAATGCTTTGCAAACATTTCTCGATATTCTTCGTCTACTTTAACTATTTTCTTCTTGGTCATCTCTAACAACTGCTACTTCAGTAGTGACTTGACCAGCTTCTACTTTAGTAATGACTCAAGCAGCTTCTTCTTCTTCTTCTCCATGATTACTCTCTTGACCAACTTCAGCTCTTTGAAGATCAATATCTTTTTCTCTAGCATCAACTTCCCCTTGTCCATCTCCCTCGTCTTGATTACCCTCTAATTTATTTCGTGATCTTTTTCTTGATCACCAGCTTCTTTGTCGTGGTTGTCTTCTTCTCGGGGTACACTCCTCTTACCCGGTTGCCCTCATGAAACCTTCCACTTGGCGCCAATGGCCGCTAGCTTGGTTATGGTTAACAACAACATCCTTACTTAGCTCATTGATTTCACTCTGTTGGACATTGATGTTCTGTAACAATTCTAGTGCTTGACTTAATTGTGTTGACATGGTGCTCAGTTGAGTTAACATGGTGTCCACTTTGTTGCACATTAATTCCCAATCTTCTCGACTCGGAGGCCATGTAGAGGATGAGACGGCAGCAACTGCAGAGGGTGTCCTAACTTCCTGAGGAGTGGTCTCGGGAATACTAGTTGGAGGTGTGACTCAAGTATCCTCAGTTCTTTGAGTTTCAGTGTCCTAGGGTTGAATTTCTGGAGGGAGCTTACCAGTCTGAGGGGTGTCCTTGGTGAGTCCTTTTCTAGTCAAGGTGGAGAAGGAAATTTTATCATTACGGGTGGGGTGAAGGACATCTTCAGTCAGAGAACCTAGTAGTTCGACAAGTTTTTCGGATCAAAAAGGTAATTAGATTGCTGAAGTAGAGACGGGCATCTTTGGTCCATTTAGAGTGAACTTTTTTCTTTGGTTCTAATAATCTGATATATGAAAAGATTTCCTAGAAAAATTCGAGGGGCTACAGGATCTACAAGGTGAGCAAGAACAGCTAAGTCAAGGAGATTCACTCATGTGTAATGACCAGCTCTGGGAAGCACTACATGGGTGATTATATGGTGAATGGCTTACATGATGGGGCTGAGATACTTGTGAAAAGATCCTTAGACAAAAGTGCCGACTTTTCCTCCACTCACAGCTAATGCATCTTGATTTTGAGTGTAGGAAGTGTGAGGCCAATGCATTGGAGCAAGATTTATGTGGGGAAAGCCAAGAGTATCAAGGATCTCATTTAGTTTGGACTCGGTTATGGAAAATTGTCTACCTTGCAAATAGAGTTTTATTTCCAAATGGGTGTCATCATAAGTTAAGTTTGCATATAAGTATTTGACAACGTGAGGATAGACTTGCTCATCAAGGTAAGGAATTTGAGCCAGTCACATTGTTCAAAAGCTTCTTTAATATTGGGAAGTTGAAGACCTTCCCAATCAATAGAATGTTGTGATTCTATTAGTCTTTGGTTCTTATAGAGAATTTGGTATTGATTTAGGACATTCTCACTAATGAATCTAGGGTGACTGAAAGGCTTTTCAGGTGATTGGAGAGTTTCATGTGTCTTCGATGACTCGATTTTGTTAGAGAGAGGTTCTGATGCTTGATTAGAGGGTTCTCCTCTTTCGACTCTCTTTTGGGGTTGTGGAACAGAGGATTGTGAAGCTGATTCCTCTCTTTGTTTTTTTTTACGGGTCTTTGTTTTTTGGCCACACTCTTAGTAGGAGACATGATCGAATAGAAAAGACTCAACAAATCAGGAAGGTTTTGAAGTTAACGAGATATGTACAGGAAGAACTTTAGCGTAGTAAAGGAAGTTAAAAAGATTTGATCCTGTAAAAATTAAATCATGTTCACAACAAGATATAGACTTGGTTAGAGTTTAGACAATAAAACCTAAAAATCCGGATTAATGATGCATACAGATGATGTTTTAAGTTTACCTAGATGTTTGAATTATTATTTGGGAAGATTTTGATTACTTTCAGAACACTAGAGGGCACAGGAAGTTTGAACTTTGCTCGGAGTAGAAAGAGCGGAAGAACACGAAGGGTCGCCCTTTGTGAATATTCCAAAGATGAAGACGGTTAAGGGTGACCCACTATATATAATGTTCGCAACATTAGTCACCCGAAGAAGATTATAGATCGACCGACTTAGTAGGAATGTCATGTTATAGTTGCAGTGGTCGTCCTATGATATCAGTTGACGCCCTATGTTCGAACTAGTTTTGAGTCATGATTCAACTTTGGTCGTCCGAGGTATGGACGATGAACGTTCGAACTTCGGAATGTCATAAAGTTTTCAAAACATAGGACACACTTAATTTATAGGGTGGTCGACCGAACCTTGGGACATTACTTAGACCGGTTGCTCGAAGATTAACAATGGGCGCCTGATACTGGGGTTCACTATATATCAACAATGTTTCGGATGCCCGATGTACAAGGAGTGGTCGTCCGAAGTCTGTGACTGACCTGATACTTAACAAATTATCATTCACTACTCGAGGTTCTCTATATTTTCGTTTAGGGTGGACATCTATGATGGGATAAGATAAGCTGATCATGAGTTGAGTAAATGAACATCATGTATGTGTTGTGCAACTATATTAATTTACAACTCCATTTATTAGTGATACTTACATAGGCAAGTCACCAATAGGCTGAGTTGCTTTTCAGGTTCCTATGTCCAACATCCCAATTTCATTCTTTAAAATATAAAACATGTCTCCTCCCAAAGGTTCTGTAAAAATATCAGCTAGTTGTTTCTTAGTTGGGACATCTTCTATAGAGATGGTTTTGAGTGATACATGTTATCTAATGAAGTGATACCTTAAGTCAATGTGCTTAGTCCTGGAATGCTGCACATTATTTTTAGTCATCTCTATTGCATTGGTATTATCATACTTTAATGGCATAGTCTCACATGTTATGCCATAATGTAGAAATTGTTGTTTCATCCATAACAATTGTGCACAACAACTTCCAGCAGCTATGTATTTAGCTTCAGTTGTGGAAAGAGCAATTGAATTTTGCTTCTTGCTAGCCCTGGATATTAATGAGCTACCAAGGAAACAACACATGCCACTAGTACTCTACATCCAATAAAATTTGAATCAGAGTAAGCATGAAGGTCAAATAAAGAATTTATGTCATACCATAATCCTCAATTTGGAGTGTTCTTAAGATATTTCAGAATTCTTTTGGTGGCCACTAAATGAGATTCCTTAGGATTGGCTTGAAATCTAGCACATAGACATACACTGAACATGATATCTTGCCTAGAGGCAGTTAAGTATAGGAGACTTCCAACCATATCTCTATATAGTTTCTGATCCACACTCTTGTCTTTTTCATCATTATCAAGTTTAGTAATAGTACTCATGGGAGTGGAGCAGGAGTTGCGATCATCATTCCAAATCTCTTAAACAGCTCCTTTGTGTACTTTCTTTGGTTTAGAAAAATCCCATCCTTGGATTGTTTTACTTCGAAACTTTGAAAGTAAGTTAACTCGCCTACTAGACTCATCTAAAATTCTTTGTGCATGAGAGTTTCAAATTTTTTACACATTTAGGAATTTGTGGATTCATAGATAATGTTATCCACATATATGCGCACAACTAATATATCATTCTCAAGATGCTTCAAGAACAGTGTTGTGTCTACCTTTCCTTTTGAAAACTCATCTAGGAGAAATGAGCTTAATCTCTCGTACCATGCTCTAGGAGATTGTTTTAACCCATATAGTTCCTTAGAGAGCTTAAATACATATCCGGGTATTTTGAGTTCCCAAAGATTGGAGGTTTGTTCAACATAAATTTTCTCATTTATGTATCCATTTAGAAAGGCTGACTTCACATCCATTTGAAATTCTTGAAGCAAGCCAATGCTAAAAGAATTCGAATTGCTTCTAAATGAGCAACTGGTGCAAAAGTCTCATCAAAGTTAATCACTTTAGTTTGAGAGTAACCTTTTGCAACAAGTCTAGCCTTGTTTCTCACAACAACTCCAGTTTCATCTAATTTATTTCTAAATATCCATTTTGTTCCAACTATGGGATGATTCTTAGGTATCTTAACCAAATGCCAAATGATTTCTCTCAAAGTTGTTCAGCTCATCATGCATGACATTTATCCAGTTTGAATCTTCTAGAGCATCATCTATAGTTTTGGGTTCTATTTGAGATAAAAAGACAGAAAAAGCACAAACGTTTCTTAATGACTTTCTTATTCTCACATCTTCATTTATGCCACCAATAATATTGTCNATGAAGAATTTTATTGTTCTCACAGAATTTTTCAAACCTTAAGTTTTCAAACTCATCTCCATGATCACTCCGGATCTTCAGAATTTTCAAATTTAGTTCATTTTGAACTCTGTTTGCAGAGATTGTAAACATATCAAAAGTTTAATGCTTATGTGCAAGAAACAAAGTCCAAGTGAATCTAGAATAGCCATCTACAATCACACACACACACACACACACACACACACACACACACACATTTCTTATAACCAAGATTGGTGGTGCAGATTGGACCAAACAAATCAAGATTAATTGTAGATGTCTATTTGTAGAGATTTTATTTTTTGATTTAAAAGATGCCAAACGTTGTTTGCCCAATTGACATGAAGAACAAACATCATTTTTCTCAAATTTAGTTTTGTGCAAAACCTCTAGCAAGATTATGTTTCACTAGTTTATGCATGGTCTTATAGTTTAAGTGTCCTAATCTTCTATGCCATAATTCTATTTCATCATGCATAGCATTTGAGCATTATGGTTAGACAAATCATCAAAGTCAATCACATACACATTTTGATGCCTAAACCCTATATGCATTTTTTTTTCATTCTTATCGCATATCAAGCGTTTATCTTGTTCAAATTTAACAATGTAGTTTTTATCGCAAAGTTGACTAATACTCAACAAATTATGTTTTAAGTTTTCTACTAACCATACATCTTCTGTAACTACACTACCGGGTTTTACAATATTACCTTTACCAAGGATTTTCCCTTGGTTGTTATCCCCAAAGGTGACTTTTACACCTTGTGTTCTTGTTATGCTCATAAAGTTTTCTTCATTTTCAGTCATATGTGTTGAGCAGTCACTGTCCAGGTACCATCTTGTTGATTTTTCTTTGTTTCTTTTGGCACCCTACAAGAGCAACACATAATTTATATTTTTGATACCTAAAATACTTTGGGTTCAGAAGTGTTAGTGTTGAAAGTTCCCTTAGGATATTTAATATTAGCATAGATACCTTTCATAGATATGCATTCAAAACTATAATGTCCTAAGTAATCACAATAAACGCAAGTAACATTTTTCACACACGATTTCCTAAAATCATGATAAGCCTGGATATTTCGGTTTGCATGCATGTCATTAGGTCTACTCAGATTCATGTTTACATGCAGAGGAGTGACATAAGAGTAGGAGTGTACATAACTATTTCTGAGATTTTGCATATGAGCAGATTTTGTGATTTTCTTGTACAAGAAAGCATAGTTCCTTTATTTGTGTTTGAATGTAGTCTTTCTAGTTTTAACATTAGAATTTTTCATTTGTGAAGACATGTTTTTATGTGAATAGATTTAGCATGAGAACTTGTAAGAACATTCGCATTTTTATTCATGATGGTTGAAGTACAAGAAGCAGAGGTACTAGGCAGATTTGGATCAAAAGAATGTGAGACTTTTACAAAAGTGGTTCCTTGAGAAATATTATCACAAAAAGAGTCAAAACCTAATCCTTTCTTATTCAAAGGACTCTTGTATTGGGACAATATTATATCTAACATCTTCCCAACATAAGAAAAGGTTTCAAATTTATTCTTAATATCAAGCAGTTCTAACTTCAAAGAACTAATAGTGTCAACATGTCTCTCTAAGTTATCATTGTTAGTTAACACTTTGACATTCAAGTCAGAAATTTATTTTTCAAAGTCGTTATTGTTTTCTTTCATCTTATTGTTTTCTTGAACAAGACTATCATTTTTTTCTTTTCAGGATAGAGTATTTTCTGATCATAATGTTGAACTTTTTATGCATATCAAACATAATATCTTTCTCACAGTCATCTTCATCATTATCACTATCACTATTATTTGAGTGAATTGAAGATACTTCATCATTTGCCATGAGATACAACAATGTTCCTCTCTTTTTTCTGATGACACTCTTTCAGCTTCACTATCTTCATCACTTGAGTCATCCCAAGTGACTTTGGGTGCCTTCTTCCTCTTGTAATATGAGGAGTTGTTCACTTTCTTCTTCCTATTTAGAGTTGGACATTTGCTCTTGTAGTGTCCAAGCTTGTTGCACTCATAGTTATATTGGACTTATCGGCTGGCCCCTTCTTCTTTAAGTCTCTCTTCTTCTTAGAGAGCTTCATGAATTGACTAAGTCTCTTTGCATATAGGACCAGCTTCTTCTCATTGAAATGTGCATCACTTTCATCAGATTCTTCATGCTCATCTTCACTCTCAATCTTCTTAGATTTCAGAGCCAAGGCCTTCTTCCTTGAGCTTGATTCTTTTCTTTCTTCTTTAAGTGACATCTTATGGGTCAATATAGATCTTATGAGATTATAGAAGTCAAGCTTGTTCAGATATTGTTGTCCCTCGACCACAGTCCTCTTCATGTGCCATTTCGGTGTCAAGGACCTGAGAAACTTTTTGATTTTTTGAGTATTAGACTTTGGGTCGCCGAAAGCAGCTAACACATTCACAACATCATTAAACCGAACTAAAATGCTATCTACATATTCATCATGTTTCATTTTAAAAGAGTCGTATTGGTGATTTAAAATGTTTAGTTTTGATTGTTTTATTTTTTCTGTCCCTTCATGAGTAATTATATTTTTTTTCCAGATTTCATTAGCACTAGTACAAGAGATTCTATTGAATTTTGTTTGATCTAGTGCAAAAAAGAAAATATTTTTAGCTTTTCAATCTAACTTAATTAGGTTCTTAGTTGTAGAATCATATTCACTGCTAGGTATAAGAACGTGGACACTATTTACTACCCGAGTGGGCAACTCAAAATCATTTTCAATGGCATCATAGATTTCACTGTCTATGGAGCATACATAAGCCTGCAATCTAGTTTTCCAATAAGAGAAGTTAGATGCAATAAAAAGGAGAGGTCTAGAGGTGAATTGTCCTTCTCCTAGGGTAAATCCGTTTGATGTCATTTTGGCTCTAAATTATTAAGTTTATACGAAATTTGTAGGTAGATATAAATTTATGAGCAACCTATGCTCTGATACCAATTGTAGGATCTAGATGGCACCAAGAGGGGGGTGAATTTGTGTATTAAAATCTTTTGCTCTAAATTGTTAATGCAGCGGAAATAATCATAAAATGATTGCAAGTAAAATTAGATGCAAAGAAGTAAACAAACACAACAGATTTGTTGACGAGGTTCAGTCGAACTCTTGGCCTACGTCCCCGCTCCGATCTTCTCGAACTCGAGACCTCCAGAGTTCACTAAATTTACTTCTTCAAAGGCGAAGGCTCACTTACAGATTTCTTTCCACTTTCTTTCTTTCGAGAGCAAGAAGAGAATCTCTTACAATTATTAAGCTCACTCTTGAACACTCAATCTACTTTCTTCTATTCTGAATTCTCACTAGAATGCTCAAAAGGAGGAACTAAGGTTTTTCACTCAAGCTTACAAGTTCACTAATCAATTTGCCAAAGTTAGTTCCCAAGACTCTTGGGACTGAGTTTTATTTCTTTACACAAACGTCTAATCTCTCTCTCTCTCTCTCTCTCTCTCTCTCTCTCTGAACTAGCCGTTAATGCAATTACAGTACTCTTCACCTACTCCCCAGTCGATTGCTTCTACTTCATTGGTCGACCGCTGCTCTAATGAACTCATCCGTTAATCTGTCGTCTGGTGCTTCGGTCATCCACCGTTCACCTTTAGACGTCCGCAATCACGGGCTTCAACCTTTGTTCCTTCTTCTAACTTCCATAGGTCGTTCACTTCTTTTTACTGAGCACATCGGGCAACCTTTGCTTCCTTCAAATTTCTTTGTCAAGCTCCTCCGGTCGTCCGCTAATTGAACACCAATCCTTTGGTCAACATATCTTGACTTGAACACTTTTTTCAACCATTCTTCGATCATCCGTTGTTGTCACTCAGGAACTTTGGACGACCTCTGCTTGGCTCTTGCCTTCGATTGATATCTTCTTAGTCCTCATTGATCATCCACTGATTACTCTCAGATACTTCGGACGACTTATCTTTTCTTTGTCAGTTTTTCTTCAAGCTTACTTAGATTGTCCGCTGATTTTCCATGAATCCATCGTACGACCTCTGTTCTTCTTCTAAACTTCTTTGGTTGTCCCCTAATTTTTCATGAATCATTTGGTCAACCATTACTTTTCTTTTGAGCTTCTTTGGTCGTCCTTTGATTTCCCTCGAAACTATCGAATGTCCTTTATAGCTTCTTTGGTTGTACAATCATTTCTACCTGAGCACTATGGACAAACTTCTCTTCCTCTTACATTCTTCTGACATGCTTCGATCGTCCTCTAACACTGCTCTGCTACAGCGGATGACTCCTTCTTTTCTTTTGTCAACTTCTTCGGTCGACTACTTATTTCACCCAAATATATTAGACGACCTGTCTTGACTTTACTTCTACTTATGCACACCTTTGGTCGCCCACTGATTCCACACTGAACTTTTCAGACGACCTTTGCTCTTGAACTGAAGCCCTTCGGTCGTCCGCAGATTCTTTACTGAATTCTTTGGACGACATTTCCTGACTTCACAGCTCCTCGACTTTTCTTCTAAATACTTTGGTCGTCCGCTGCTTCTACTACAAAATTTTTGGACGAGAACTCTTGTGTTTATAATTTGCTTCAGACTTCTTCGGTCGTCCACTGCTTCCATATACTAATTGCTTTGGATGACCTTTCTCTTCATCTGGAGTACTTCGGTCGTCCATTACTATTCTGAAATCTTCGGACGACATCTCTTGCCTTCACCTCACAACAACTTCATTCATTTTTATTATGGGGCGTCCACTCAACCTTAGAGCGTCTGATCCTTCATCCGTTGTATTGCAGACTTCGAACCTTCGGTCGCCCATTTCTTTTCACTCGTACACACGGGGCAACCTTTCTTGCTTGTTTGTGTCTTCGGTCCTCCATTATTCAACCTCGGTCGACCGTTCAGTACTTAGCTTCATATCTTCAGTCTTTGCTCCTTACTTCGGTCGATCTCTTCACATCCTTAGGACGACCGCTCCATACTTAGGATTTTTCTTCCATTATCCTATTTACGTAGGTCGTCTGTTCCTCGACTTTGGTCGACCTATTACTAACTGAGAATAAAAATTATGTCTTCTACATATCAAATCAAAGATCATTAGTACAAACTAAGTTTTCTCATCAATTTTTTATCATCAAAATAATCTCGGGATCCTAGATTTAACACCGGGATGCGTTCATGCCCCTTTTATAGTTGTGTACCCGCACACGTCCGCCCCTTTAGCGGCCGTTCACACGCGTTCATGTCCGATGGTTATGGTGCCCTTTAGGCGCATCCCTTCCGTCCACGATCGTGACTACATGACCACGGCGGTCACACTACAACATGTTTGATGATGGACTGAAATAAATTTATATGGGTCATTTGTTTAATGATCCATCCAACTGTGCTTCTGGCCTTATTATCGAGCTCTCCAGTTATTAAGCCTGTGTTTCATCCAGCAAAATAAGTGTTAGCAAAAAAGATATAACTTTCAAGGAAGAAACTAAAAAAAAAGTTGTTTTGGTTGTGTAATGTTATAATAATATAAAATGAATCGTATTGAATATATCATATATGGGACATAATAATTTGTTTACTTTCTTAAAAGGAAAATTGTTTTCTAAAATATATTTAACCCTAAAACAAATACATTATAAAACAAGGGTGGCCTATGGCTTCAATTAAACTTTTTTAATTAGAACATTCCATATTTTATAAGATTTCAGAGGGTATATATATATATATATATATATACGTGCACAAATAATGTATGCTTTCTATATATATATATATATATATATATATATATATGCATGTATAAATTATGTATGCTTCCTATAATAATTAGTTAAGTTTTATTTTCTTTCTCAGTACTACTTGCAATTTGCATGTAGCCACTTATTGTACGTATATCAGCCAACATCGATGTATTATTTTGTTATACCTGAGCTCGCAATATTTATTGATTAGACGATATTGCAGGTTTAATTTAATCAGAGCAACATTTTGTTTCCTTTTTCGGTCAGAGTTTGCGAGTAAATTAAAATAGAAACAATTTTTTTTACAAATGATCAACGACCCAATTTGCGTTGGAAGTTAATTAATGTAGTGCATGTGTTGGTGACTAATGAAAGATGGCAGATCGCTGCAGCAATAACGAAGGAATTTATTAGTCTAATTAAGACCGTTAACTGAAAGGGAGACACCACGAACATGATCGAACTTAATTAATCTTTTCGCCATTGGTAATTGCCAAAAGTTGCACTTCCAAGCATAATTATTTGCATATTTGAGAGAATTTATTAATTATCATAATTCATTAGCTAAACTATATTGTAGTGTTATCGGGAGTTATCAATATAATTTTTAATTTCTAAAATCACTAATTTAAACAAGTTTTATCATTTCACTCTTATCCGAACGTGGAATATAAATAAAATGCTAATATAATGTGCCCTAAATATCTAGGAATCTTAATCGAATAAATAATAATTTTTTAAGATATGGGTAACTCTGTATTTATCATACCATTCAAATAAAATAATTACAAATTATATAAGTAAGTAGTTGTACTTTATTAAGTTAGATATGTTATCAATAATTTTAAAAGTTTAAATCTATAAGAGGAGCGACTCTTTATATATTCTTAGCACTTTCCCTCGCGTGCGGGTCATTGATAACTTTAATCTATCACAATACTCAATACATGGACAATTAAGAAAAAATTTTTTAATACGAACGATATCAAAATTTGAAACGAGGACCTCTAGCTCTGATACTCTATTAAATTAAATGTGCTACCAACAATTTTAAAAGCTTAAGTTTATAAAAAAGTAACATCTTTATATTTATATTATTAGCATAATTAATAAATCAAATACATAATTACGTGATCATTATCCGTGAGAACAGAGAGACTCTCATCTACATTTTATTTTTTTATAGATCTATTATTTCATAAAAAAAAGTTTTATTAATGTTTACTATTCAAGTGAATGATGTAAGTGATTTTTTGGGGATAATGAGAAAATATTAAACAAAAGATATGCCCTCCTAAATTAAGTAAAATGATTATATTAAAAAAAATTAACATTAATATCAATAGTTATTGTTTTCTAGATATGCCTTTGTTTTTTTTTAGATTAAATTTGGTCCCTCAGTTTTTCTTTTCCGTCCCTGTATTAATAATATTCATGGCAGCTTCAATAATATGCTATAACGTTATGATATGCAATGAAATCCATGAAGTCGATCGGTTTAATTTAATTCTTCTACATCCATCAATCAACCTCTAATTACATTTTTTTATGCACTCCACAAACGATATTCTTTTGTGTAGAAAAAAGAAAAAAGTTAGCTCAAACTATTTTTACAATCTTGAAAACATAAAATATCGAACATTATCATTCATTTTTCATTGTGATTCTGAATCTCGAGCATGATTTATTTGCTTCTTCGTCATGAGATTCAAAGCGGTTGGCTTATATAACCATTTGGAGAAAAAACAGTAGGGTCTTCCGAATGCGTGATTCATTATACTATAATTAATTAGTAGGTTTATTTGCATGCAATTTGCCACATGGATGGCGCGTATTAGACGCTTCTGAGATCTATCATCATCATTATATATACAAGTCAAACAGTTTCTAGTCATATATGTACAGCTTTAACATGAAACACGCTTGCACTTAACTAATCGTTGATTATATATTATAAACCCGTAACTAAATACTATCACAAAAGTACGTGGTCATGCAAAAGCTAATTTGACGCCATGTGTAGAATTAATTAGTTGTTTGCAAGTGCGTCGCCACTTTCGACTATTCTTGTAAAAAAGAACGGCTCGTGGCGGACCTACATACAGGGCCTCGGTCCTTCAACTTTTCAATATAAAAAATATATATATAAGTATATACTAATATTAAAAAAGAATAAAATTATTAATGGTTAGAGAATTTGAGGTATTATGTTGAGGTTTAAAATTTAATTCTTGACTCTTCTTAATTTTTTTATTTTACTTTTATATGTATCGATCTCTCATAACTTTTCGTTTTGGGTCCGTCTTTGAACGCAAATGCATCCAAAATAAATCACTATCATTTGGTTATACTCGATCAAATTTTTCATGCAAATTAATTAAAGAATTATTTTTTTATTATGCTGCCTTCTTTCTTTTATTTTGCTCATTAAGTAGGACGTGCATGTTCGAACTGGCTACATAAGAGCTTAAGTTTTATTATATTTTTTGTGAACCTCATCTCTTTGTAGCATCAATCCTTAAAAGAACTTATATCACACGTTTTTCCTTTAATATTTACATATATGCACTGCTCCATTAATTAAAATTGAGCAACATATCGAAATTGTGAATTTTTACTAGCTTTAATTGTTGGACGTGTATATATTACCCGTCAAAGGAATGGAGAGAATTAATTGTGATCGATCCAAAAACAACTGAGGAATGAGAGAGAAAGCCTCGGAGAAATATAAAATCTACATGGATAGATACAATAATAAAAGAAAAGATGAAATAATTAAACTTTAAAATCTTCACAAATATGAGAAACCGTCACAATAAAACAAGTTTGACGTCCTACGTAGTGCATGCCATGCAAATGCAATTGCACGTCCAACTCCTCACAAAATATTAGCAACAAGACTTGCAAGAAGCCCAACCATGGCGACGACGCCACTCCACCCGACCCTCGTGCCAGCCCCGGTGTTGTTGTTCTCTCCGGCAGAAGGCCCAGCTGCCGTCGTGCTCGTAGGGGGGCTCTTGGCATTGGACTTCGTCGCCGGCGATGGAGCGGGGGGCGGTGACGTCGGAGGCTTGGCGCCGAAGATATCGTACGGTAGCAGGACCTTCTCCACCGAGTAGACAGCCAAGGGGAAGTCATTGTACAGCCCGTTGCTGTTGATCTGGGTCTCAACGACGCCCGTGGAGACGTTCGCCTGGTTGTTGCTGGTCGTGACGTTGAGGGTGAAGACGCCGTTGTTGCCGGAGGCCTGCGTGCTCAGAGGGTTGGTGGCCGTCTCGAAGGTGTTGAGGCTGTAGTAGCGCGGCAGGATGTGGTAGAGGACGAGCTCGATCTGCTCCTGCTGCGTGAGGGCGTTGATGGTGCCGGGCTTGAGGCTGTTGAAGGCGTTGTCAGTGGGGGCGAAGACGGTGAGGCCATTGTAGGAGTTGTTCAGCTGGCTGTTGATTTGCTGGTCGACCCGGGTCTCGCTGAGCAGCCGGATGAAGAAGTTGTAGTTGCCGCCCTTGACGAGGATGGCCGTGATGTTGAGCGGCCCCGCGGCTGCCGGCCCGGGAGCCGCCGGCTGCGCCGAGTCAATCATGGGTGCGGCCAAGAGGAGCAATGCGGCTATCGCCATGAGCGCCATGGTGGCCATGGACGTTATGGAGCTTGCAGTGGTCGATGCGAGTGCAGTGAACGAAATGCGTATGATTTATAAGGAGTGGAAGGAAGGAGGAGGAGGGTGCAAATAGGCTGGACGTGAGCTGGTTTGTGGAATGGGAAGAGTGATGAGAACGGGCCGGGGAAGTTAATTAAGATTAAAGATAACTTGTTTATTACTAATCTATGCATTAATCTAACAAAATACTGAACATTATTCAACATTAAATTGATAGAATTAAGTAAAATGCGACAAGGCAATTTGATAATATTTAAAATAATATTATCGAATGGGGCAGTCATGTGATGATAGGATGTAAAGATGGGTTTCTAAAACTATGAAACAAAAGAAGGGTAAAAAGGTAAATGCATCACTAGAAAGTTTAATAGAAAAGTTAATGATGTTAAATGTTTGAGATTGAATGAAAGTGTTTAGAAATCTAAGGACATATAAATACATAATTAATACTGAAGTTTAGGACGTGAGATTAATCTTACATTTTATTAAAAATTAGCTAAGCCATACATAGTATATACCATCAGAAAAAAAAAAGCTCGCCGGAATAAAAGAGTTTGCAATAATTAGGGTAAAATATAGTTTATTTCATACAAATAATGTATAATTTGGTTCCCAAAAGACCCTCCATATATTGATCAGAGCATTTAGTTTCCATCCTCATTCGATATAGAATTACACATTGAAACTAAAGAAACAATTACTTTTTTATTTGAACATCATAACAATTACTTCTGTTCCAGAAGCTTATATTCTATGCATGATGTTAGTTAAAATAGAGAACAAGGTATTGTTTTTGACAAAAAAATATCATATCAAACAAGGCGTGCAGAGAACACGATGTGTTAATTGCTCCAGTTCAGCTCTTCTCCACTAGTTTATTGCTTAATTAACTTAGCATATTTAATACTCATTATACGTATGATTACCTTAAAATAATCCAAACTTATTTCAAATGCACCAGAATCATTTAATGCGATGCAAGAATCGAGTAGATAAGTAATTGCATTCATAATATATTATTGTGATATCAAAGTCAACAGTGGTGCTGCTTAATTATATTTCAAATACCAACCAAGTTACATATAGTATAACTAATAACACTGCAAAGTTGTTGGATTGTCCTTTTTGTTATATTTTAATTCTGAAGAGAATGAATCCAACTTCGATCAGTTGACCATCCATCGTCGTTAACCGTGAAACTTATAATTTTATTTGATGAAGTTAATAAATGATAAACACAAAATTATTCGTTTCAGTGATAAATTATGATTCAGACATTCATTAAACTTAACTAATCTAGTTTTGAGAAATAACAAAATAATTATTTTTTGAAAATAGTAAAACGTCTTCAAGATCAACTCACTCCATTGTTAACTAGTGAGTAATTTTAGTACATCGTCCCTTAAGTTTGCTACTTTCTCAATTTGGTTCCTTAACTTTAGTTTGTAATCTATTGATCAATTTTTAATTATTTCAACAAAAGTTCATCTTAGTTAAGAGTACCGATTTAGCCATTTTAACTTGACGAGTTAGATTTTTAAAAAGTCATGTCAATAAAACTGATGACACGGCATTAAGCGGAGAAAAAAGTTTGAAATGACATGGAATTATGAGAAGAAAATTTCATCTATATTGTGGAGAAAAAAAAACAAACATGCCCCTTTGTTCCCTAGATTGTGCATTTGTGTTGCTCCTTGCTTAGGTGATCTCATGATGGTACTCTAGATCTGGTGTTGCTCCATGGCTCCTCCCTCCAATAATCTCTCTCTCTCTCTCTCTCTCTCTCTCTCTCTCTTGTTGGGGTTGCTCGTCGGTGATCTCTCTCTGGTCGCTCTGTCCCTCTCTCGTGTTGTTGCTCTCTCTCTCTCTTTCTCGTTGATCTCTCTCTCTCTCTCTCTCTCTCTCTCTCTCTCTTGCGCGCGATGTGTTGCTCGCTTGCTCTCTCTCTCTCTCTCAGCTTGCTAGTGCTTTCTCTCTCTCCTCTCTCTCTCCTCTCTCTCTCTTGCAGCTTGCTAGTGCTCTCTCTCTCTCTCTCCCTCTCTTGTTGGTGCTGCTCTCTCATCGGTGCCTCTGCATGATGATCTTCCCTCTTTATGGGATGTTCTTGATCTCTCTCTCTCATGGCCTCCCTCTCGCCCTAGGTTGCTCGGATGGGACGAACTCCATCTGTACACTTACATGTGTGTTTTCTGCTGCCGACCTTGTGTATGGATTGCTCTAGGGAGTTGTGTTTTTTGTAGCCAACAGAAAATTAAAATTCTTAGAGTTGTAATCCAAATATATTTATTTTACTTTATGGTGTTGATATCCTAGTTCATAGTTTTGGAGATCAATTTAATAGAGACATTTTTAGCATGTGATCTTTTTTTTTTTTACTTTATGGTGTTGAATCCTACTTCATGTTGTGCATGAACCATATTTTCTAGTATGTGATCTGTTCGTTTTGTACGTTAGATATCATTATCATTTAATTTGAATTATGTAGAAGTATTAATTCAGTTGTTCTTTTGAAATGCATTTAAGTAAGTAATTTGTTGCTATCTAAGTTGTTCTTTCATGAGGCATTTTATTATGTTGCCACTAAGAAATGATCCACTTGCATTGAGAAATTCTGGTAATTTATATTCATATGGAGAAGTTTAATGAGAATTTCATCTTGATGTTCTTAAAATAGAAAGTTATTCCTTAATAATTTTTAAATACTATTGTTGTTTCTTAAAAAAATGTTTAAAACATCATCATGAAACATTTCTCCATATGATATTAACATTTTCCTTCGTTTTCTATAAAAATGTTAGGTGCTCTCTCTCTCTCTCTAGCTTGTTGGGGTTGCTCGTCAGTGCTCTCTCTCTGGTGCGATGTCATTTATTAATTTTACAATCACAACAAAGTGGATGTCCGGAGAAGAAGCTGCCATTAAGACTTCTTGGATTGAATCAAACCAGGGAGAAGGTTTTACGAATGCCCATATTATGGGGTATGATCGTAATCAATTTGCATTTTATGAACTTATTGACATAATTGTTAATATTACTAGCACTTGCAACTTATTGTTCAACTTATTAGATGATCGGGGCATGTCGCTTTCCCGATGGTTGGATCCACCTATCGAAGAAAGATGTGGAAGCATAATACATGGGCTTTTGAGGAACGATACCCTCAAAAATGAAAATGAAGCAGCAACAAAAAAATCAATTATTAGAAGTCGAAATTGAAGAGTTGAAGCAAAAAAATCACAAAATATTTAGAAATATATATTTTCGTACTGTTGTTGTTTGTCCTTACTTTGTACATTATCAAATAAGTCGTAATCTACAAGAGATGTTGTAATATGTACGGTGTTGTAATTTGTGTATTGTCACGTTTGGTGTTGTTTGTTGTGTTTGAGTTTGGATTCTTCCTAAATGACAATGTATGAGCATTACTTATCTTAATATGAGTATTCTTTATCTTTGTATGTTGCAATGAATTTAGTGTTATCTCTAATTTTTAAAGAGATTTTATTGTGAAAAATTATACTAAAGTGTGGTTGTGCATCGTATCATTTTAATAAATGGCTGCATCTTTTATATAGTCAGATGACTCCATTGTATATTGTTTGAGAGAAAAATAAACTACATCTTGAAAAACTTCATAAAAATTGAATCTTGAGGTTGTTGATTTCCTTATTAACAAAACTATTCATGTTGTGTTATATTTCTTGATTAACAAAAATAAATTAGTTTTCAAAAATTATTTTCGGCAAAATGGGGCAAAGTCTTAGAACAACATTGACGAACATTTCCTTTCATATTTGTTTATTACTATAAATTTTCTTATAAATATTTTCAACATTACTTTTGCAAGAGCGACATGTTCTTATGAAAATAATCATTAGTATCATAATTTTTCTAAATTGCATCGATAATAATGTCATTACAAACAACAACAAAATTTCTTGACTTTTTTAGCACAAAAGAAAATTATATAATTTGATAGAACACATTGTGTTTATCAAGTATCGTTACATTAGTTGCAAGTCAAACATATTCAATTTACTGTTGTTGGAATATTCATAAAGATACAATGTAATAATATTCAAAATACAAAAAGTAGGACGTTGAATAAGCTTTCAAGTTGACATAAGTTGGGGCTTCATTTAAGCTTCATGCAAAATGAAGGTAAAAGCTTCCTGCAAAAAATAAATAAATTGATCATAAGTTGTTTTATTAACAATTCAATCCAATAAAATTGTATAAACAAAAAAAAAACTACATTCAACAATTACTTTCTTGAAGTATACCAATTGCTGAAAAGATTATGGAGAAGAGATTATCAAGGATGTTTTTGGATGAAATTAGATAATAGTGAAAAGAAATTAAAGTGTTGATAACCAGGAGAAATGGGGAAGTTAAGGAGGAAATGAATAATGAAACATATGCCTGGATAGATGAAATGAAATGACCTTCATTTTCTTTCAAATGAACACTTCTACACCATATACATAACATAGTTTGGAAAATTACATCACCACTAACAAACAATTCTATACTAAGACTTTATTTTAATTGGAGTGAGTTACGTTGTTAAAGTTGTCTATTCTGTTTAAAACATAACAAGAAGTGTTACTTAGGCAAATTATTTTCATTCAAAATAGTTCCAGTAATTTCTTGAAGTGTCATATTCCTCCTTTCTACAACTTTATTTTTTTAGATGTCTTAGGTGTTGAAAAGTTATGAAAAATATCATTTCCCTCACAAAATTCTTCAAATTTATGATTTTCAAATTCTCCTCCATGATCATTCCTAATTTTTGATACTTTCACTTCAAATCCATTTTTAGTTTCTTTTATAAATTTAGAGAACATATTAAGAGCTTCATTATTTTGACCAAAAAATAGTGTCTAAGTAAACCAAAAAAATATCAACTATTACAAATACATATCTTTTGCCTCCTAAACTTCAAACATCAATGGGTCCAAATAAATCAAGATGCAATAATTTCAAAAGCCTATTTGTACTAATTATGTCTTTTGATTTAAATGAGGATTTAGTTTGTTTCCCCTTAAGTCAAGAATCACAAACAATTTTTTTTTTCAAATTTAACTTTGTAGTCCTTTTATTAATTCATTTTTAGAAATTTTGTAAAGTAGTTTGAAATTTACATGTCTTAGACGTCTATGCCAAAGATTAGTATTATCACGCAAAGCATTAAGATATTTTCCATTTTTCGAATCTTCAAAATCAATTTGATAAATATTATTGTGACTAAAGCCAACATGTAGTAGTTGTTCAAATTCATCCAATATTAAGCATTTATCCTTTTTAAATTTGACTAAGAAATTTTTGCCACACAATTGACTAATGCTAATCAAATTATGTTTAAGACTATCAACCAGCATTTTCAAGATAAACTTTGTCACTCGTACCAACATTTACATATGCCAATGACCTTTTTTTTTTGCATTATCCTCAAAGGTAACGGTTCCAAAGTTCTTATTTTTCAAAGTAATGAATATTTGATCTCTCGTCATTTGTCTTGAGTATCCACTATCTAGGTACCATTTGTCATTGTTCTTCTTTCTTTTTGTGGTACCCTACAAAAGATAATTCTAAGACTTTCATTTATCTGGTATCTAAATCAATTTGGGTCCACTTAGATTAGTTGGGGTTCTTTTTGTTGAATCTAGAATTCCGAGAATATTTTGATGATCATAAATTTGTAAGGGAACTTAGTTTGAACTAATGAACTTGTTGAGGTGATTTTTGAAACAGGATATTCAAGTTCAGAAGTTGTTAGGTCGACCAAAGCTAAAAGAACGGATGATCTATGTACACAGAAGATACATCAAAACTACATATGTGTGCAGTGGTCGTCCTAAGAATATAGAGTGGTCGACCAATATTGAAGGAGAATGCATGAGAAGAGGGATCAAAGGCTGAACGGTCGACCA